>ML782643.1:72389-91787 GCA_009831015.1 Picea engelmannii
TGGCCTCTAGACTCCTAAGGCCAAGATAGAAAAGTGATTAACATGGACACTGACTTCCTTTTAGATATAATCAAGCTAATGAATGAGAGAGAAGGAAAAAGATATGTACCTTATTAGCGACGTTTGTCCTTGCAAAGTCTTGGCTAAGCTTTGATTCTAACATCCCTGATAGATCCTGTAGGACAAACAAAGGTACAAAAAGCTTCCTACTCTACTGATACTAGCTCAAACATAGATCCATCTACTGCAGACAAACTCATATGGAACAAGCATAAGTTTGAAAGAAACAGGACAAGCATTGAATATTAATGAGAACAAGTAAAAGTACTTACAATCCTTTGAATGAAGGTGCAACAGCTTCTTCCAGTTCTCCTTGTCCAAACCCTTTTTCTCAAATAATATCCATTGATTGCTTTGATGGCATCTCATTCATGAGATCATAAGTTTGATGTAATTCCCAATCTCCATTGTCAATACCTTCTTATGAGATCATAAGTTAGGTATAATTCTCAATCTTCCTTGTCCCTTTCACCATGAGAAGGTCTCCTTATATAAACTTGGAGAGGTCCAACCACTTGAGAGATATTTGGGATGAGTTGAGTATTATTCTCCTTTAGTTGAGGATCTCCCCTAAGATCATGCCTTGACCATCTATTCGAATCCAACTACCTTCAAGAATTGAGGGATTCTTCCCTTATTTGCCTCAAAAAACCCAAAATTTACTAAAAAAAGGGTAGCGCTCCCCCAAAAGGGTGTACAGAGTGCTCAAGCACTCCCCCAAAGAGGCTCAGGGAGCGCCAACACTCCCTGACAGTGGGTAGGGGAGCGCTCCTCTCCAAAATCCATTCTTTTGTGGTTTTCTCAATGTCAAAAGGCTTGTATTTCCTGTGAAGTGATTTCTCTTCTTCCAAACTAAGCTTTGAGGTGTCTTAAGTTTCTTTATGATGTCCTTAGAGGCACGAAATATGCAAGATGGAAATATAGTGTTTGTGACACTTGCAACACTTATGGTCAAGATGCGACACTTGCAGACAAGATGTGACACTTACAACACTCGTAATGACGGCACTTGCGACACTATCGGAGTGAGTAATTTTGAGGTGTAATAATGGTTTCATTCATAGCTTCTATCCTCAGATATGTTGACGATACCTTAATTGATGAAGTCACACTAGTTATTATGGATGAAATTATAGATGATGAAAAGGGGTCTAAATTTGATTATGCAAGTTTTCTGGCTCGTGCTATTTACTTTCAATTAACATCATTTGAAGAATTGAAATCATTTAGGTATCAATCTTATCTCTTATTTTTAGTATTATTTTCTCAGTTAGAATTTTATGAAAATAAAGGTCTTCGATGTGTTAAAAAAGATAAAGCTAGAAATGAACTTCATGTCACAAAATGGAGTTCTATTTTAGCAATCTCAAAAGTTTAAGATGGGTTTATATAGTTAGCGAATCATTTACTATTTAACACATATGACCTTGTTATGAGACATGATCCTCCTATAATGTCAGTTTGTTATCAACAAAAGTTAAAATGGCACCCTTCTCTGAGAGTAGGTGGTTGGTTCCTTTTCAAGGAATTTACTATAATTAGAATTTATGGGTTCAAATTAGAACCTTATTAATTACCCATTTATATTCCTCCCATATTTTTTTCCTTAGAATATTGCAGACAAAGATTAATGACTAATCAATTCTATTTTGTCTCAAAGAGTAAAAAAGATTCTTTCTCCTTACCTACAAAATTTCCATATTTTCTTATTAAAAGAAGGCCAACCATTGATTACATAAACAAATTCTTAAATCCTACCTCTTGATAAAGGATATATCGTGGAAGTTTGATCCTTATCATGTTATGTCCAAACAACGTAAGAATGTTGGATTACCTATTTATCAACATTTTCCAAATACTACTATTGAAATATTTTGATTATGTATAATTCAACCTTCAAGACCAAGATGGAAACAAAATTGCAAGAAAAATTTGCAATAACAACTGGAGAAGATATTCACTCCACTGATCTTGAGTGTATGATCATGAGAGATAAATGATTAGGAAACATCGATGACTTGGAGACTGATCTTTAAAGCATGATAGAGGAAGAAACTGAAGCTGATAATATAAAGAACAAGGAAATCAAAAGGAGAAAAGTGTCAAATACAGTCAATCAGGAAATTCAAGAAGTGAACGATGATATTTTAGAGAAAATTAATTCCCTTCTTGGAGAATTGGAGAAAAAGAAATCAAAAGGACCCCTAGTCATGGTTTCTTCTGGTTTGCCTACAAAAAATGAACAAAGCTTATTCTTATTCATTAAGGATAGTACCTTGGCTAAAATCAAGAATTATCAAGGCTAAGGTTCATAACTTCAACTGACATAAAAAAGAATCAATTCAATATCTTGGTCATGCGACCAAATCCAAACAAAAGTATTGGATTGATAGAATACAAGACTACCTCAATGGGATTAGATCAAACTCAAGCTCGTGAATTTGATTTAGTGGAATGGTATAAACAAACTAGTGAGATTGTAGCTCGAAGAATGATTCAATCATTAGTGAATGTAAGGAAACTACAAAATGTACTTGTCAAACTATCTTAGCAATTGAGTAATGAGAAAACAATTAATAGAATTAAAGCAAACAAAGTTAGAGAATTAGAAGGACAGGTTGTGTCAATAATTGATGGAAATAAGGAAACTACAATTTTCAAAGATATTTTGGATGAAAAATAAAAAGAGATAAGAAGTCTAAAAGCTTGGTTGAAAAATCCTCATTTTCAACTGACATAGTCTAAAGAATTAATTGAAGCATATCAAGAAAAGGAAAAGGTCGGCTCAAAGAAAGTCGCTTTAAAAGAAAACGTGATAGCTCTTAGCAAATAAATCGTTGAATTGAAATTAGAGAAAGAGAGTCTTTCAAAGAAATTTTTTGGAGAAGTAAATAAAGGAAGTTAGCAGGGATGATTTTAAGGATGGAAATTTATTTTAAAATGTAGAAACCTGGGTGTATCTTACTAATCCTTCATATGCCAACTATAAAATGTTAGCAATATTTTTGTAAAAATGTTCAAATTTCTAAGGATTTTATATAGTTTGTATAAAATTTCGGCAATTTTTAAGGTAAAATAATTTTATCCTATAAAATTTTGGCGAATCATTTTTAGAATAGAGATTTTGTTTTTGGGAAAACCCGTAGAAAATTAGCCCATGAGCAAAATTTAGCCCCTAAAATCATCCCTGGAAGTCAGGTTCATGATTATTTATTAATGTCACCCATGGTTATTTCAATATCAACCATAGGCCTTGTTACAACAAGATTTGTCTCACCCTAGGCAATCTTGCACAGAGGGCCTTATTCCATTTCCCTATGCAGACTTATCTTCCCTATTGATAAAATCCAGAGACAAAAATAAATAGTTTTCCACATGTACACATCTTGCACACTATACAACCTGTGTATATGCAGGTTGCTCCACTACAACCCTTGTACATTGGGATTTATGCCAGAAAATGTAAATTAAATGTCAGGTTTCCATGTCACGACAAGAGATATATGATCCTTGGCCTTCCATATATTGGAAATGTTCCGAATGGACCCTTCAGTTCCATTTTGAAGGCTATAAAGAGGCCATTTCTGAGCTATGGAAAAGGAGAAAGAATTCAACTTTGAGAGAAAAGTTACTCTGGAGGAATTATTTACTTCATATTGAGTCTGCATCCCTTTGTCCTTTAAGTCTGAACAAAGTGTTCATCCCCAAAACTCTTCCCTTATTGATGGATAACCTCATTGTTTCTCTCTTATGATCTTTCCTTTGGTGGAGGATTGAAGTGGTGGAGGCCCAGATGAAAGGAACTTAGTTTCTCGGTTCTAAACCGTGTCGACACAAAAGTCTATAATATTTTCACTTATATTGATCATTTATTAATATAAATACTCTTTTCCTGTCCAATTGATATCTTGCAAATATATTGAATTATTATTCCATGGGCATATTTGTCATGTTTATTAATGGATTATGCTATCTAATGTGCTAACCTTTTATATTACCACCATATGCTTTATTTGATTGTTTGTTGAGAACTTGTCGCAGGTATGTTTCTTTGGGTCAAAGTGCTCAATGATGAACGTCATCAAACATTTGGACGAGATAGGCCTTTTATCTTATCTTGTTAGAATATTGGTTTATATAGCATACTTGAGAAGAGAGTTGATTTCTGCAGTCATTTCTGTCTATTGTTGTTCACCCTAGCCATAGAGAGATTTTCCTTGTAATAGGCCCACCAGAAAATAATCATCAAAAAGGAAATCACATAACCAAACTTGAAGAACAGTTGGAAAGGCAACTCAAAAAATAAATATTTTAATTAAAGAAAAATAAATCTTGAGAAATCTTCTTGAAGATACATTAGAACAAATCGTTGGTACTCAACACTTAGTTGAAGCTAGTAAAATATTGTGGGATCAAATTATTCAAGTTATGGAGCAATTCGGGACCCACTTGGAAATATATCATTTATGTGTAACAATGATCATAAAAAATGCATAGTTTGATATCAGAAATCATCTATCTGAAATTGAAAAGAAGATGTCTCATGTTGAAAATATTATTTAGTTTTATCAATTCTCTTTCTGATTAGGAATTAAAATATTCTCGAGTGATAAATATATTTGATGTTGTATTAAAATTCAGAAATGTCATAGAAAAGGGGGAGTTGCTCAAAGCATTGGTAAAATTAAATTTAAAAGAAAATTCAGATAGGTTAGAAAACTTGGTGTACCATCTCCCTGGGAAACTTATCCTTGGCTTCAGCCTAAGGAAGCCTATATAAATATGTTGGTCTCTTGTAGAGATAATATGTAGTTTGACATTAGTGAAAACAAAGCATTCTCTGGGAAAACTATTGTTAACTCTTTGGGAAAATATTTTACTATTCTAACAATATTCACTGATTTGTTAATCAATCAACCTGTCAGTCCTTATTATTTATCCATGGAACTTGAAGTGTTGTATAGAAATATGTTGAAACAACCATTTCCCTCAAATACATAATGGAACGAAATGATCAGATTCAAGCTCATCCCGACGAAGCTTTGTCATGAAATGATTATTCCAACATACGAAGAGAAAGAAACCACTAAAGTAAATCCTGGTACTAAATCCTGGTATTGTTGAGACCAGTCATCAAAGTCAAAGAGGAGAGGCAGACAAATGGACGAACATTACCATTAAGGAGCCGATAGTTGGCCATTTACATTTGATTAAGCAAAGTCAATTCGGTCCAAATATGAGAGGCAAAAAACAGTTTATTTTATTTTAATTAAATTTAATTTCAAAGTTAAATTTCAAGACAGTTATTTGAAGGTTACAAAAGGAACTATAATTTTTTTTTTTTTAATACTTTCAAGGGGTCAACATTTTCTTGAAAGAAATACACTGCCTTCAGAGAATTTGTTGCCATGAGAATGATGATTTTTCAGATCTTTAATAACATCTTTGTTTGATTTTGAAATAAGATTTGGCACCAATTTATATTGGCATTTATGTTATGTTAGTGTTTTACTTTCGTTCATACGTATTTTTACTTCTCCCTTATATCAATTGATTACAATATGAATTTTTTTCATTGGGTTGACATGATCGTCCTTTGAATTTTATTCATTTTAGAATGATGGTTTTCAAGTTAACATACAGGGTTTGCTTGAAATTATCTTTCTATTGAGATTTTATATGAATGATATTTGTTAGTATAATATACCAAGTATTCACTATTGTATATCATGTAGATGTTGTTCATGGAATATTTATGTAATAGCACTAGTTATTTTCTTTTATTTGTTTTCCTGTGATAACTTTTTCTTTGAGAACATGCTTCTTAACCATGAAGTGATTGGATTTGGTTTATTTTCTTCTAATTTGAAGTGAACTAAGATCTCTTTTTATTGATATAGTCTGATATTCATTGGATAAAAATTCCTTGTTTCATTACCTCATTGATTGTGATATTGTTTTAAAATATTACCTACCTTTCATATTTGATTTTACAAGGGATACCCCCTCTGACTCCTGGATTTTTCTAAGAGAGAATAAAGTGGGAATATGATTCAAAGGGCCTATTTGGGTGCCTTGGCATTGATATTTAGTAATAAAAACCTGAGGAAGAACATAGGGAAGAAATACAAAGCAGAATCGCTGAAGGTTGGTGCAACTTAGAAATTGGTGTCTCTTGCTAAGTTGGTGCTTAGTGGTGTAGATTAGTGTCTCTAGTAGATTGGTGTCTACGAAGATCTATAAGAGATTAGTGTCTCTCATTAAGTTGGTACTTAGTAGTGGGGGTTGGTGTATCCATTATATTGGTGCCTACTAATATCTGAAAGAGATTGGTGTATCTTGCTAATTTGGTGCTTAGCAGTGAGGATTGGTATATCCAATAGATTGGTGTCTATTAAGATCTATAAGAGTAGGTTAGTGCCTACCAGGATTTGTATTAGTGGGGATTGGTGTCTCGAGTAGGTTGGTTCCTACAAACATTTATAACAATAGGTTGGTGCCTACAAATAATTATAAAGAAACATCTTGTGATTTTCTCCTGAAAGGGTTTCCACCTAAATCTTGTATTCCATGTTCTGCAATTAATATGTGATTGTTTTCTTATGATTGAGGAATGTTTGAAAAAGTAAAAATCGTATTATACTGATTCACCCCCCTTCTCACTATAAGTGTGTGCTAAACATTTGGTATCAGATTCAGTTCCTTTAGAAACAGTCTAATTGCTGGAAGGTAGATCTCAAGAGCACAAATGGCTGGCCAAAAAAGTTTATCTACAAACATATCCCCATTGTTTGATAGAACAAACTATGCATTATGGAGCATAAATATGCAAACATATCTAATGGCCCTTAGGTTTGATATTTGGAAATCAATTATGATTGGTTATACCACCCCAACAACTCCACTAACATATGTGGTTGAGAATAATCCTAGTGAACATAATGCAAAAACTATGAATGTTGTCTCGTGTAGACTATCAAAATCCGAGTTTGTCATGGTGATGCATTGTGGATCAGCAAAATAAATTTGGGACAAGCTTCAAAATATATATGAAGGTGATGAAAAGGATAAGAATTCAAAGCTACAAAATCATAGAAGACAGTTTGAGAGCCTGGAAATGTTGCAACCTATCTTCTCCATGTGGATGAAATTATCAACACCATCATAGAACTTGGTGAAAATGTTGAAAAACCGATGTCTGTACAAAAGGTGTTAAGGTCACTCCCCTTAAAATTTGATTTCAAAGTTTCCACCATTGAAGAAATGAAGGATCTTGATTCATTAACAATGGATGAATTGCATGGGATCCTTAGAGCATATGAAATGAAGGCATGGAAACAAAATCCATGAAATAAATAAGCAACCCTCAAAGCCTTAAATAAGACAAAGAACAAAGAGAATGAATCAAGAGATAGCTCCAACAATGAATTAGATGCAATGGAATCCCATTTTGTGAGGAAAATCGAGAAAGGATCCATAAAATATAAAGGTAATCTTCCCTTTAAATGCTTTAATTTTGGAAAAGTAGGACATTTTGATGATAAGTGTCCATTTGCAAAGGATGAAAATAGTGAGTATGAAGAAGACCATAATGTAAAGAAAGAGAGAAAACATCATCAACACAAAAAGAACAATAAACACGATAAGAATGAAAAGAATAAGAAATCTTATAAAAAGAAGAAGAATCTCTACTCAAAAGGGGTTAATGACTCATCTAAAGAAAGCAGTGAAAACAGTTTCTATAGTTATAGACAAGACACTCTCTTTATGACAATTGAAACAAAGATTGACTAAGAAAAATTGATAGAAATGATGGACTCAAAAGAAGAGGAAAACGTAGAAATGGATGGGGAAGTGAATCTTGAAGAAGAACTCATTGGTGCCTTAAGCGAAATAAAGAAGCTTAGGAAAATTAATTTGAAACAAAAGGAGCAGTTGCAAAAATATGAAGAAGAAGATCGTGATTCAAAAGCCAAAATGTCACAAAGCCTTGAAGAAACAAATAACACTATTATCATCCTAAAGGTTCAATTAGAAGAAGCAATAAGTATGGAAGAAGTTGTGAGAATACAATTGAAGAAAAAAGAAGAAAAATGCAAAAATCTAAAATATGAATTTGTTTCCTTAAGAAAGGAGCCCAAAGAAAACAACTATTAAGTTGAATATAAGCTTGAACTTTGAAAACATTAGTAAAATATTAGATGATATCATCAATTGTCAAAGGTCTCCATTCATTAATACTGGTCTTGGATATGATGTTGATGTTTCCTCCCTACCTACACCTAGCCTTTCTACAATCAAGGAAGTTTTATTTGTTGCAAGTGGATTTCATACTTGTTTTCCAGAAGAGCAACCTATTGTTGATTGTACCGAACAGATTGATGAGTTACATGTACCTTACATGGAAAAATTTGAGCATACAAATGAAATTGGTTTTTATATGGGTATTTATACTCATGTAAGTGAACCTGACCTCGATCCTACTTTCTCTAATAAGACAATGCAAAAATATGTTCCCTATCATCATCCTCACCATAAAAATCAAAGGAATGAAAATCATTCTTTTAGATATTTGCAGAAGAGACATGAAAGACAAAGTTGTGGACTAGTTCCAACTACTAGGATAGATTGTGGTTGGATTGATAGATGTTTCTGGAATCATTTGACTAGATTTTTGAGGACTTCATATCGGTGTGTATCATCAACTGTATAGTCATGCAATGTTCCTCTTACTTGTTGATGTTTTCTTTGGAAGTGGTTGACCGAGGATCAACCCAGCATGATAGTCAACTGGAGTTTCGAATGAGTGATTAAGGAGAAGAAAACTTTCAATGGAATCATCCCTCTTCCATTGATTTTAAAAGGGGAGAGATGAAAACATGGGGATAATTCTCTATACTCCTAGGAGAGTTGCAGACAGGGGGAGAATTCTTTCTATGCCTGATGGACTATGTGTTTCATTGTAGGTCATCATTGAAAAAGGGGGAGAATGTTGGAATTATTTTCATTGATGTCATTAATGTCATATTACAAAATACAATACACACAACATTTCCAAGATTGATTTATATATAGGTCTACAAGTATATCAAAAACTCGGTGCATGTGAAAAAGAAAAAAAGTGAAATGGTGATTTCAAACCCATGGGTTTGGGGTATTTGCCCATGGTTTTGGGTATTTTCCCATGGTATTGGTAATCAATTATTTAATGAATGGACATGTCCCTTCATGAAGGGTTATGAAAAAAAAAGAGAAAGCATTGAGAGAAAGTGAGTCTGTGAAAAATGGATTGACAAAGATAGAATGATAAAATCAGTTTCAGACCATCTTGGAATTTTCACAATAACATTTTTTCTAGGCATTTCCAGGACTTGATATTTGTATTATACAGAGGAAAGAGCTCCATGTACTCATGAAAAAAATTGCAGATGTTGGTTCACTATAATTTCATAGATATGCCTTGTGGAAGTTAGGGTTCTTGAATGCTCCTTAAATGAGTTTCAAACATGTCATCTTGTGACTTTCACTATAACTTATTCTCTAGGATGTTTCATACCTTAATCATTTGCAGAGACAGAGGACATATATTCATGTACATGTGATAAAAAAAATTATGTTAGTTTGCTCAAATTTCTTAGATATGCTCTATGGAATTTAGGGTTCCTGAATTCTCCTGGAATATGTTTCAAACAGGTCGATTTGACACTTTCTCTATAAAAAACAATTATGCGATGTTTCATACCTTGTGATTTTTTAGAGACATAGGAGAGATCTTGGTGTACATGTGTTAAAAATATCATATGTCGGTTCTCTAAAATTTTGAATATATTCCTTGTGGAAGTTAGGGTTCCTGAATGCTCTTGAAATCAATTTCAAACATGTCATCTTGGCACTTTTTCTATAACTTATTTTCTGTGATGTTTTAGAATCTAAGATTTTGAAAGACAAAGGAGAGATCTTGGTGTACGTGTGGTAAAAATATAATATGTTTGTTCACTATACTTTTGGAGATATGCTTTGTGGAAGTTAGGGTTCCTGAATGCTCCTAAAATCAGCTTCAAACAAGTCAGTTTGACACTTTTGCTATAACTTATTTTTTGGGATGTTTTGTACCTTGAGATTTTGAAAAGACAAAGGAGAGATACAAAAGTACCTCAGGTAAATGTTTTAGAATTAGGTTTTCAAAATTGGATATGTGGAATCTTGTACAAGTTATATCTTGGGAATAGGCAATGTTATCGCTCAATTTGTACTTACTCCAAAGGAAAAGGTTAAGGGAAGGAAAATTCATGTAACAGGAGGTTATCCTATCACTGTCACCTCAACAGGATACCTATTTCTATTTAGGGTTGATGGTCCAGGGGAGAAGTCCTCAGTGACCTGGGGGTTTGAGAAGGAAAAGGTTAAAGTGTCTATAAAGTATCCCCTCTCACAAGTCACACTGATCAAAAAGTCCCAAGGTTTTAACCAATGAAGTAATGAAAGTCTTAGATGTACCTGCCCAGAAAAAAGCAACAAGAAAATGATATATTTTGCAAGTACAACTTGTTGTTAGTACTTCATAAAACCATGGACTTATCAATAAAAGAAATAGTTGATGTATGATGAAGTAAACATAATTTTATAAAAAAAATGTTTATAAGATGATAGCTTCATAATAAATTCCTTGAAAAAGCTTCACAATGACCCAAAATAATCACTCATTAATAACAAAGTACTAGCATTTGTCAGAATCTAATTAGGCAGTGTATAAATCAACTTTACAATTGATTTTAGGTCTTTTTAATGATGCAATAGATGGTTGTATCTTATTTTAGTAACAACAACAAATAGGTTAGTAGATTAGACTATTCTAAGGTTAGGAGTAGTTAGTAGAGAGCTTAAGGTAATAGTTTTGAGGGTGGCTTTCATCAATCACTCAATTGTAAGGCTTAGATCAATGCTTTTAGGGTAGATGGAATCTTTTTAGGCAGTGGAAAATCTTGAAGGAACAAATGATAATAAGAGGGTCAATAATTGAAGTGTTGGTAGCCTAAGGCTTCAATCACCAAACCCTAGGGAGAAAATGGCTACTAGGAAGTAGGTAACCCTAGGCCCTAGTATTTTTCCTCCTTATTTAGCTCAAGGATGAAGTATATGACGGCTAGATGAAGCTAAAGGTGCTAGGGTGTTGCAATGGCAAGGCCCTTAGCAAAAAGCTTCAAGAAAATCATTTTTCTAGCATAATCTAGTAGGTGAAAGTTATTAAGGTAAGAACAATAGCATGTGATTTAGCCTCCTAGGGTTTTAATATAGAAATTTAATAATCTTAGAATAAATGAAATATAAATACAACCATAACCATTCAATGAAGAAGAATTGCAGAAACTTTACTTACATTTGTTGATACTGAGAGGGGGGTGAATCGATATTAAGTACAATTTAAAATATTTTTCAACTTATACTTAAACCATTCAACTATATCCAATGAGAAATGAACAATAGTATAAGATTTACACCAATGCACCACAATAAACCATGCACAATATATGAGAAATAATCAATAGTTATTGTTCAAGGGAAGTAATGAATTCCAAAGGTAGCTAGAGATTCGAAATGTAAAGGGAGGGATAAACCTCCAAGAGGAAGATACAATCCTCCAATATCAAGAGAGAGTTGAAATCTCCATCCTTTCCCCTTCCTTCCACCCAAGAATATATGAGAGATAATAAAACTTTACATTAAATCATCACCATCAACCAATCATCACATAGCTAAACCTGATAATGCTTCCTGAGACTTCTTCAATTTCTGCAATTCTTCAATTCTTGGAGTACTCTGATCCTGTATATAATATTACTCGATGTATTCTCTGAAACTCCTCCAAGTTTCACTCCTTGAATCCTCCCCAAAAACAAGTTATAGAAAAAATGGTAGACTTTATTCAATTCTGGTCTATTCAGGAGACCGAACTTGTACAGAATGCCCCGCGCTCAATATTTAACATCTGATTTTGAAACTTGCACACAAGAAACTATAGTCTGTACTCTTTCCAATTAAATTTGTCCCACATAATTTGGATTCTCTATGAATAAGTTATGATTGTTTTACCTGGAACACATGTTTATTGACTAGCTTCAGGACTGGTCACAAACCCTATCTTCCATGGAGTGTATCTCCATAATTATAGCGAATCAAGAGATGAAATTTTTACCAGAGGTATCTTGATATGTCTTCTAAATACCATAGCGATTTCACCATATGAATCATTCTAGAAAAAAAAGTTATAGAAAAAATGGTAAGATGACCTGAAAATAACATACCTTGGAACACATCACCAAAAGACTTCATCCTCCCTTGAAATCCGACCTTCTTTACTTCTTATTTCCTCTGAAATTTGACTTGTATCAAAATAAATGTATAATGATGTTTATTTATACCATTTATGTCACTTCATTTTAACATTAGGGTCGACCTGACACTTTCTTATTTTGTAATTCTTTTCTTTAATTATATTTAGGGCCTACATGTACTTCCTTCTTCAATTCATTGTCATCTTCAACAATTCATTTATCCTCAACCATGAGGATCCACATGACGTGCCACATAACACCGGAAACAACATGATGTATACTATCCATTCATGGGTGTTGTATATGGATGTGCATTGTCCTTCATGTCCAAATACCTTTATCAATCTTGCGGTCCAAAACCCATGACTAGGGTTGACATCAATGACAACAACCAATCTTCCAACAACATTCACCAAGAATCATCTAGCAATAAGCCTAGTTGAACACTTCCACCATGAAAAATACTAAAATACTCCAAGAATAGCCTCCTTCAAGAGCTGCGCACCAAAGTTTAGCCAAGAAACCATAATTAGGGTGCAAATTTCATACTTCACTTAAGTGTGAGTGAAATATGATGAAATAATATAAGGGAAAAACCCTTATTTATACAGAAAAAAATGACCAGAATTAGGTCAAAAAGGTCGACATGGCCAATTTACATGTAATATCCAGTTTTTACATAAAAATGAAAAATTAAACCGTAAATCAAGCAGAAAAGGTGATGTCATGTCCTTTTAGGGTGACGTTACGCCTCTATGGTGAAACGTTGGCCTCAAGGAGAAAAATGTTCGGCCTCCCAAGGCCACTGGATCAAGCCACACGTACCACTTGGCACACAACTACCTCCAAAGTGTCCATCAAATGTTGGGTGACGTCAAGGGTCATAGAGGTGACATCATGGGCCTTTCAAGACCAACGTCATAGTGGGAGGGAAAGACCCCCCTGGGTCTAAGCCTGCCAGGATGTCTCTGGTGGAACGTCCTCTTCTCTCTCTAGTGCAAGCCTTTGACATGTGTCTGCCCCTGGATGGGGTCTCAACATCCATATGGTGGGATTTTATCCCTATGGAGGTCTAAACTAATCATCTCCCCATGTGTACCTGTCTGTTAGGTGTGGCCCTGCAACAAAAACAAGTATGTCCTCCATGGGCTTATAATTCACAGGGATCATAGCAATGACAATCATGTCTAATAATCAAGTTATCTAAACATGTGCATAAAACCCCCTTACCCAGACAAATGCTCAAATACGTTATCCTATTCTAAAAGCCAGGTTTGGAGAGGATGTCAAGAGTTTCTATTGGGCTATTTCTCATTAGATGTGGGGTGTTTATGGGTGAAGACAAATCCAAGACATGTAAGTGGATGAGGTGGTGTAGGTATGTTTGAGAAATGGATGTAGTGATGAGAAGGGAGTGTATGGATTACCTGTGGGTGCCTCTAAAGAGGGTGAGTTTCACCTTGTCATGGATGCAAATGTTTTCAAGCCCATTCAATGCATTTTACCTTTTTATCTTATTTCTTTTTCTTTCAAGAGATTAGTTAGGGGACACTGACCTGGCGTGGTGACCAGTGGTGACAATGTTACCCACAAGCATTTCATGGAGATGAGATGGTTGGCTCGTGATGAGACCCCCTTTCTCTTGGCTATGCCATCAAGAGCCACTACCCTGGCATACTGACTAGATGAATGGTAGTGTCATACCGCTACATTCCCATGGAATTAATAGATTGGATCGTGATGAGACCCCCTTATCCTCCAACTAGGTCTTGATTTTATTATTTTATGGGTCCCTCCGATTCTTGCTAAGAAGCCTTTTATTGATTTCTCGGGGATCCCTGGGTGAAGCATCTGAATGTTTTTTTCTTTTAGCTTTTATCTTTTTCCAACTACTTTTACCCTCTGGGCCTTTAGCCCCTTCTTCCTACAAGGTAAGGTACAACTCTTTTCTAGCTTGGAAAACCCAATGCCTAAAAGAATGTAGGGGATGGATGAGAGGGAAAAAGATGAAAAGTGATAAGTATGGTGGGAATGGACGATGACCTTTCATGAACCCACCCAGTGGAAACTCAAACCCTATGGGAACCAACTTGCTAGGGAATCTTGTCATTCCCACTAGGTGTGGACAAGTGGAAAGACATAAGGTCTAAGCACACGTCAGAAGTAAAAAGAATTAAATGCACAAATTCAAATTTTTTGAGAATCAGAGTGACACATACCATGATACCCGAATTGATTACCTCATGGAGCAAGACCCACTGCTGCTGAAGGACCAGGCCAATGGGATGGATGTTGTTGTTGCTGACAAGGTGTAGGAGTTGTTGAAGAAGTATGGGCCCTCCAGGGCTAGCCTCAAGTCAATATGGCTCTCGGTACTCCATGTCTAGGACCTGTGGTCCTTGAGACATAATCTCCTTAGTTATCCCTAGGCTAGGGAATAACAGGCCCAAAAAAACAAGCTTTGGGAAAGTTGCCATTTGGAAATTCAATTTTTTGTCAAACCAGGTAAAGGAAGAAGTAGTGAGAAAACATGGTGAAGGAAGAAGCAATGAGTAGACCTGGTAAAGGAAGAAGAAACAAGCAGACCCAGTGAAGGCATAAATAGCAAGCATACTTGATGAAGGTTGGTGAAACTCAAATATTGGTGTATCTTTCTAAGTTGGTGCTTAGCAATGGGGATTGATGTCTCCAGCATATTGGTGTATATGAAGATTTGTAAGATATTGGTGTCTCTTGCTATGTTGGTGCTTAGTGGTGGGGATTGGTTTCTCTGGTAAATTGGTGTCTATGAAGATCTAAAAGAGATTGGTGTCTCTTTCTAAGTTGGTGCTTAGCGGTGGGGATTGGTGTCTCCAATAGATTGGTGTCTATAAAGATATATAAGAGTAGGTTGGTGCCTACTAGGATTTGTATTAGTGAGGATTCATGTTTCCAGTAGTTTGGTTCCTACAAATCATTATAAAGAAAAGTTTCATGGTTTTCTCCTGAAAGAGTTTCCACGTAAATCTTGTGTTCCATGTTTTACAGTTAATATGTGATTGTTTTCTTATGGTTGATGAATATTTAAAAAAGTAAAAAAAAAATGTATACTGATTCACCGCCTTCTCAGTATAAGTGTGTGCTCAACAATGTTTTGTTCTCATGTTCATATGATTTTTTCTTAGCTAGTAATGTATCACATCAATTTCTCTGATGCCCTCTTCTCTTTAAAACCTATTGTCACTATCAAGTGGTCACTAAAATTTACTCTCCCCTTTTTACGTAAAATACCCACTATAATCCCCATTTTAATTAATGCCTAACATGGATATAATGTGTGTCCATGACCAAGTGATGTATATGCAAAATGTATTTTTAAGTTTTAATAAATAAAATGTGATGTCATCTTCTATGAGACATGGACATATGTGGGAGATGAATTAATCCACAAGATATGAGAGGGTCTAAGGAAATGTATAAGATGGATCTAAGTGGGAATTACCCATATCTATTAATTCCACACACATTCCTGAATTTTTATTATCATTATGTATTAAACTCTATTTTCTAATAGAGTTTCCCCAAAGCCACTCATTGAATGCATGTAAGGGTGTGGGTGTGAGAAGTTGCATCTGATAGTTATTGGGAGAATGGGGCCTAAGTACAATTATATTGGGGAAGTGTGTGAGTAAAGAAAGTAAGCCAAAGAGAGGAAATTCATATGGTAAGTTACAACAGTTTTAGACAATCAAGTTTTTCCATGAACAACAAGTAAAGAGTAGAAAAGAAGAGCTTGGAGTTGGAGCAACCATGGAGGGTGAATTCTGAAGCATGTTGGAGTGTTTCTGAAGCATATTGGAGATAAAGAATGAATATACATGTTGTCATTCCTTAAGAGTGAACTACTGTGTGAGTTTCATTGTAACAACAAGTGTTTGTTGTTGTTTTCTAGTAGTTTTCCTGGCAGTGAATTCCCTTGAATGCCTAGTAGAGAGATTCCTAGTTACCTATGCCTGAGAGACTCTGATAAATTAATGGGACACCCAAGAGACAGATATTAGTGAAGGGGTGCATTCATTGGGTTGGGAAATTTGAGAGGAAGAGAACTGGTGGAAAATCAAGATAGTTGTAGGAGAATACCACTGGGTTGTGGGATTTTCGAGTTGTGAGTGGATAGTGAGAGACCACCCTCTTTTATGGATTACTAGTCTCATCTCGGGGGTGATTTACTGTTGATATTTGGAATATAAAGTATATGTTTGGGTGGAACATTTTTCCTAAGAAATTGGTTGCACGATTGAATCAAAAGATAAGTTTTTTTATCTATTTTTCTGAGTTATCTCATGTGTTTAATTGTTGTTTTTTTACTCTATGTATGAGAAACATTTTACATGTTGTTGTGTGAGTTATTAGTTTCATTCATTGTTTTTTTAAATGTTGTACATGAATTTAATTAATGGTAATAGATAGTAGTTAAATATGTTTGTAATTCATAGTTGATAAGATACAAGAAATTAGTTAGCAAAAAAAAATAAAATTATGAGTATTTCGCACATAATGGAGCTCAGTTGGGTTGGGGAATGTTACATTATGGTATTAGAGCCTCTGGATCAAAAATTGGGATTGTATGGGCCAAGACGAGTTCGAATTGGGAAAGTTCGTTGTTATAGATTGTAGTCTGTGCAAATTTGGGGAAAAATGGTGAAAAATCATAGTGAAATCCTCAAATTTGTGAGCAAATTCAAGTCAGATTTTCCTTGTAACATTCAAAAAGAGATTTATTGAAGTAAACATGCAGACTTGTAGAGTTAAAATTTGACTTGGAAGGTCTAATTTCACATTTCAATGACCGTTGTATAATTTGAGAGAATTTGATGAATCGATGGTCAAGATCATGTTTGATCTCAAGATAGATGATCTAGATTCATCGTGAATAAATTTGAAAAATTATAAGATTATTGGAGTTTTGAAAATGGAGAAGATAACTCGATAGGATCTATTTTTTATGTTTGCAAAGGAAGATAATCGACGTTCTAGATTCATTTTTGGTCGTTGGGAAGTTTGAATCGATCGATGATTGAGATTGCTTTTAGAGCTTGGAAAATAGAGCAAATCGAAAATCAAGACTTGTCGGCAGAGTTAGGAAAAGTTTGATGGATCATAGACTGAGATCATTTTGAATGATAGATTGAAAATCCAAATTCATATTGGATTTGATCAAAATTTCTAAGTGTTGGATTTCACCAAAAGAATTCACTGATGGTCGATGGTCAAACCAGTGAGTTTGGTTTAGATAAAGGAAATATCCGATTTCCAATGGTTGATGTTAGGGATCGACGAAATTTGGTGAAGTCTCTCAGTCTCCAACATAAATCGTCAGCGACCAATGGTCAGTTCATAGATTTTAGTAAAGTGTTTTGATCGAGAAAGAGAAAGAACCTATCACTGATGACCTATGATTAGAGGTCAGAAGAACTAGTGCGATGTTAAACTCTTCCAAGAGAAGTGGTCGTTCATTGATGAAAGGAAAGATGATGGTGACATGTTATACCATGTCAGCTAAGTTGATGTTAAGAACGAAATATCAATATAGCATAAAAAAACCTCAGAATAAGTACTCAACGCCTTGAAAAAGAGAGAAATTTAGATAATAAGCCTCTTTGAGGGGGAAACCTCCTTATGCCCACATAAATGTACAATTCCAAGATGATTCCAAATGAAAATGTCTCCTTGGTATATATAGGAGACTAGGAGGTATAATTACAACTAATGGAATAAAGACGACATAAATAAAATAACATTACTAATGTAATATGCCTCAGTTAAGGGGTATTGAGCCAATATTAGGACTTAACATTCCCCTCCCCTTGAGACAAGTGTTGTCCGCAATGCTTGAGTAACTCTGGATACTTCTGTATAAAAGACTCATCTTCCCAAGTGGAATCTTCAACCGGTAGTTTCCTCCATTTAATGATATACTTTGAAATCGATCTATTCCTTGGCTGGCGAACTCTTGTGTCAGTGATGGATTCAGGATCCATTATGATTTTTCCTTCCCCGTCAATTTTTGGCAATATATTTTGAATTAGGATCTTGTTGCCTATAACCTTGTTTAAGCATGAAACATGGAAAACTAGGTGTACTCGTGAAGATGCAGGCAACTCCAATTTGTATGCCATAGTACCAATATTTTGCAACACCTTATAAGGTCCATAGTACTTTCCTGATAATTTATTATCCTTTTTGGCTTGCTTGAGGGACATCTGTTTGTATAGTTGTAGTCTTAAAAACACCCAATCCCCTACTTCAAAACTTCTTTCACTATAATGTTGATCTGCTTGTTGTTTCATGTGATTATGTGCCATGGTTAGGTTTTCCTTTAAGATTTGGAAAACTCGTTGTTGATGCTCGATGTGATCTTCCACTGCTTGAACCTTAGATTTTTTTTTTAGAGAAGAAGTGATAGAAGGAGGGTGGTATCTATAGAGTGCCATAAATGGTGTCATTTTTGTTGCAGTATGAAAGAAAGTGTTATACCACCATTCTTCCAAGGGTAACCATTTGAACCATTGTGTTTGTTTATCAAAGACAAAGAAATGAAATTAGTGTTGGACACACCTACCACACTTAGAGGGGGGGGGGTGAATGAGTGTGGGGCTCTTTTTCCCAAAACTTCCCTCTTGCACAAAAATTCATCAACTAACATTCAACATTTATTCATTACCCATTGCTGTCATTTATAACCAGTTAGATGTGAGAACATATCAAAAACATATATTAGCAATATATCATCAACAATTCATCACCACAATGAACACAAAGAACACAAGATGTATGTACAATTTTCTTTTTATTACGGACTACAATCCTTGGGGTTTATCAGAAACAAATGAATAGAGTACAACTCTACAAGAGCACCAGCTCTATATGAAAGACTCATCTTACATTCTCAGCACCAACTGATATGAGGCAACAATCCTCAACAGATATCAATCTGTACCATAAACAAGAGCATCAACCATGCACC
>ML782643.1:132931-151834 GCA_009831015.1 Picea engelmannii
TCAGTTTGGGGGTTTTGCTGTACAAACCCTTGTGAGCAACTCAGTGGTGAAATATCCACTCACCTTGTTCCACAGCTTGGTCTCGGGGATGAAAGACTCCTCCACACCATTCTAGTCTCAACCCATCTCCATCTAGCACTTCATAAGGGGCAGGAACACCAGTTTGAGGGATTTTCTGGAGGGTTATCATCATTTTACATTTGTCTGCAGATTGGGACGTCTGGGAGCCATAGGGGACATCTTGTGATTCAGTAAAACTCAGATCTAGGGAGATCCGCTTGAGATCTGAGTCCAAAACTTCTCCCATAAGATTCTCATAGCCCGATCTATATTCTTGGAGAGTTTCAGAGCATTTGGAGGCCTCCTTCATCAGGGCCGAACCTGCTAGGGTTTCAGTCATCCAGTGGGGCGCACCATTTAGTAGAGATTTCATATCTACAGTGATTGAGAGGGATCTTGGAGATTCAGGCACCTGGGTTGTTCTTACCATCACCCTATCTATATTCTTGGAGAGTTTCAGATCATTTGGAGATCTCCTTCATCAGGGTCAAACCAGCTAGGGTTTCAGTCATCCAGTGGGGCACACCATTCAGTGGAGAATTCAGATCTACGGAGTTTGAGAGTGGATTTGGGAGTTTGGACATCTAGGTTTTCCTTGCAGTTGCCTGATCTATCATTTGGCATATTTCTCGGGATGATTGGACACTTTTGGTAGCAGGGCAGAATTATTCAGGGCTTCAGCATTCTAGTAGGACGTGGCACTTTCCAGCTTGGAGGTTGAGCATTAGTACGGCTCAGATCTGCTTGATTTAGTCTTCATTGTATATCCAGCCTTTGGAGGCTCATTTTGTATTGTCAGGATCATTTTGTAGCAGCTCATATCTATTTCTTGTACGACCATCTGAGGTTTATGCTAGATCGGCCATCTATTGTATTGATCTTACATTGCTCATAACAAAAAGGTCAGATCTTTGCTTTTGCTTCTACATCTTGAATATATTGTGATCTCCATGTGTTGATGAATCTTGTATGCACTTAAAAACTCAATAAATTAGTAGTAGTTAGTGATTCCAAGAAAGAATTTGGCTTGGGATCATTACAAAATGATCATAACTTTCTGCTCAAGGCTTAGAATTGAGGAAGGAAGTAGGTGTTGGAAAGGTATTGGGTAGAATATTCCATATATCCACCCAAAAAAATTGAATTGGACTGTTAAATTCAAAAGGAATCAGAGGAAATGATTTTGATACTCTCATAGAGTATAAGTGTGCCTAGTCTTTATAGATTTCATAATTAGTTAGTCTAAAAAATCTTGTTTCCTACACATTTTGTAGAATTAACAACAATTAGATCAGAACAGGATCATCACGGAGTTTGAAAGCATGGAAAGCATGGAATATGCACAAAGGTTTTACAGCCATGAATATGAGATCAGAGGGATGTATGTCAGTATGGGTAATGAATTTACAAATTCAAATGGACATGGAGAAGGAAAGGAAGGAAACATGAACTTGGTAGAGACCATAAAAGGTTTGCAAAAGGATTTCCAAAGTTATAAAGATGATAACGAGAGGATTACAAAAGCTAAGGGAAAACAAGAAGGATTCAACATCAAGTTAATGTAGAGCTTGGACAAAATAGAGAAGAAGATGGATAAGGAGACCGAGTCAAGCAAATAAAGGAGTCACAGGTCTCATGATGAGAGAAGAAGAAAAACAAGTGTTGGTAGGAATCATCATCACTCTCCAAGACATTCAGCTAGGAGAGCAGGCATTAGTTCAATCCCATCCCCTACTAGGAAGAATAAGAGGAGGTATGGGTGGATGATTTATAGGGAGAAATGAATAAAATCAATCTTCCAACATTTGATGGTGAGCACAAGAAGGATGAATATGTGGAGACCTCGCTACTAGGCATGAGGAAATAATTTTAGTTGCATAATTACTCTTCACAGGGAGAAGGGAGAATTTTCATTTACAAACTCAAAGGAAAATAATCAATGTGGTGGGACCAGTTTGTGCAAGTACAACACATTGATGAGAATAAGGTTACTTGGAGATAATTTAAAAGGTATTTTCAAAAAAAATACTTAACCAAACAATATTATGATAATAAAATGAAGGTGTTCTTTGAACTCAAGATTGGGAGTATCACCATAGATGAGTATGAAAGGAAGTTTTTAGAGCTACTTAAATATGGTCCTTTCATCAAGTATGAAAGGACCATATTTTAACAACTCTAAAAACATGATATGAATAGGTTAAGATTCAAAGGTACTTGAGTGGGATGCCATCATTTATCAATGATAAGATAAAGTATGATGATCCCAAGACACTAGATGAAACTATATGGAGGGATAAATTCCGTTATTATTAGAAAAGAGGAAGACCAATTTTCCAAAAGGCTTGGGAAGACATGAAGAGGAGCAAGATGGAGCAAAGGAAGAAGGGGGCCAATCCACCATTCTTAAAAAACAATACCCAAGGACAACTAGCCTCTAAAGATCCTATAATGACTGAAACAATGAGAAAAAGACCAAGGAAACCACCTATTCAATGTTGGGGATGTGGGGGAGATCATATGTACATAGATTTTCATCACATAGGTGAAAAAGTGAGGTATGTTCACAATGTACAACAAGATGATACAATTGAAGAGATGGGAATAAATGAACCTAGGATCTAAGCATCCCTAGATAACAAGCAATTTGAGTTTAAGTCACATATGATTGAAGTGGAAGGTAATATTAACAACCAACCCATTGCTATTTTAATTGATTCAGAAGCTAGTCATAGTTATCTAGATCCTAAGATAGTGGAAATGTTTCAATTTCCAAGAAGCAAGCTTGGAAAACATTGGTTGGTACAGTTGGCCACAAGAGATAAAAGGAAAATTAATGAGATGGTCAAGGCATGTCCAATGGACATGAATGGGCTGAGCACCGGGGAAGATTTGAAAATCATACCTTTGGGCTCATATGACTTCCTAATTGGTATGGATTGGTTGGACCAACATCATGTTTTCTTAGACTATTATAATAAGGCATTTACGTGCTTGGATGAGGAAGATAACTTAAGGATAGTTCAGGGAATTCCCAGGGCAGTAACCATCAGAGAAGTTTATGCCTTGCAGCTGAAGAAAAGTTTCAGGAAAGGATGTCAAATATTTGCAGCACATATGGAAGAGACACCCAAAGATAAGGTGCCAAGTATTGAATATTATCTAGTCCTAAAGGAGTATGCATATGTATTTAAAGAATCACATAGGTTTCCACCCAAGAGAGATATTGATTTCTCCATAAATATGATGCCTGGAGTAGCCCCAATATCCAAGAGTCCTTATAGGATGAGCACACTAGAGTTGAAGGAATTGCAAATGCAACTTGAATAAATTTTGAAGAAGGGGTATATAAGGCCAAGTTTGTCACCTTGGGGTGCCTCTGAATTATCTGTGAAGAAAAAGGATGTAACGTCGAGACTTTTCATTGACTTCGGGCAACTGAATAAGGTATTAGTGAAGAACAAGTATCATTTTCCAATGATAGATGGTGTCTTTGATCAGGTGAAGGATGTAAATATATTCTCCAAGATTGACCTCAGATCAGACTATCATCAGGTGAGAATTAAAGAAGTATACATCAGCAAGACAACCTTCAGAAAAATGTATGGCTATTATGAGTTCACAGTGGTACCATTTTGGTTGTCAAATGCATCAATTGTCTTCATGTGTCTAATGAATGGTATTTTCAGAGAATACTTGGATAAGTTTGTCATTGTATTTTTGGATGACACACTTATTTACTAAAAATATGAAGAAGAGCATGAGCATCACTTGAGGATGGTGCTACAGGTATTGAGAGAGCAACAGTGATATGTCAAATTCAGCAAGTGCTCATTCTATCATAAGAAAATTCATTATTTGGTCTGTATCATTTCATAAGCAGGGATAGCAGTGGATCCAGAAAAGATAAGGGCCATTGAAGGGTAGCCAACACCAAGGAATGTCTCTGAGGTGAGATCATTCATGGGACTTGCAGGTTGCTACAGAAGATTTATTGAGGCATTCTCAAAGATTGCACACCCAATCACATATTTGCAAAAGAAAGGTGTGAGATTTGAATGGACTGTTGATTGTGAAAGAAGATTCCAACATTTGAAATATTTGTTGACCAATG
Source organism: Picea engelmannii (assembly GCA_009831015.1). Taxonomy (NCBI): domain Eukaryota; kingdom Viridiplantae; phylum Streptophyta; class Pinopsida; order Pinales; family Pinaceae; genus Picea; species Picea engelmannii. The sequence goes on from ML782643.1 coordinate 137,106, forward strand.
CCCCAATTTTGAGAATTGTTGATCCTAATGAATATTTTGTAGTATGCATTGATACACGTAAAGAAGGCATTGGCGGGGTCCTTAGTCAGAATGGGTGTTTGGTATTTTATGAATCAAGGAAATTAAAGGAGCATGAAATACACTATGCTACTCATGATTTGGAATTGGAAGCCATAGTGCATTCCCTGAATATATGGAGGAACTATCTCATGGGGAAAACATTTGAGTTGAGGACAGACCATAGTGGTCTGAAATATTTATTTGGACAATGAACTTCAAGTGTTAGGAAAAGCAGATGATTGGAGTTCCTCATTGAATATGATTTCAATATAAAGCATATAAAAGGTAAAGATAAAAAGGTGGTTGATGCACTCAACAGGAGAGTGCATGAGATGCATGCTACAACCATTAGCATGTATATATCAAATTTGAAAGACAGAACTTTAGAGGCTGCAAAATCAGATCTACACTACATGGAAATGAATACAAAATTACAGCAAGATATTTTGCAGTAGAAAATTAAGGTTTTTGAGTTAAAAGGGGATGAAATTCTCATGTACATGGGAAGAATTTATGTGTCAAATTCTCAGGAATTGAAAATTTTGATATTGAAATAAATGCATAATGTATCTTATGCGGGGCACCCAGGTTACTAGAAAACTATTGCAGTTGCCAAGAGCCAATATTATTGGTCAAGTTTGAAGAAATAAGTGGTTGATTTTATTATCAAGTGTTTGGAATGCCAAAAGGTAAAAGTTGAGCATAGACACCCAACTAGTTTTCTAAAACCATTGTCCATTCCTAAGTGGAAATGGGAAGTGGTAACAATGGATTTCATCACCAATTTGCCCATAAAAACCAAGCAGCATGATTCCATCATGCTGGTGGTGGATAAGCTTGCTAAAGCTTCCCATTTTATTCCAGTGATGTTAACTCACAAGGCAACCAACATTGTTGATATTTACATGAGGGAAATTACTAGGTTGCATGGTGTACCAAAGAAAATTGTGTCTGATAGAGATCTCAAATTTACATCAAATTTTTGGAAAGGATTTAGAACAAATCTGAATTTTAACACAACCTATCATCCAAAGACAGATACAAAAACAGAACGGATAAATCAAGTGATAGAAGACAAGCTAAGGATGTATGTGATGGATAAACCATCAAAATGGGAGGGAGTTTTCTTACAACAATGGGTATCAAGCATCTCTAAAGACGAGCCCATTTTAGACACTTTATGGCAGAAGGTGCAACACATAAATGAGATGGGACAACCCAACAGAAAAAACAATGGTTGGACCAGAATTATTCAGGGAAATGAAAGAGAAAATGGTGAAAATAAAACAAAATTTAAAGCTTCCCAGGGTAAACATAAATGTTATGCAGACAAATGTAGAAATCACAGAGATTTTAAAGTGGGTGACCATGTGTTCTTAAAAGAAAAGGCCAAGAGAAGTTGAGCAGAGAAGAAGTACACTTCCTGGGGTGGGACCATGTGTTCAAAGTTGGCAGCACGTTATTGTGGGCAGTTTGAAATACTAGAGAAGATTGGTATTGTCGCATGCATGCTTGCCTTACCTGCATCGATGTGTATTCATAATTTATTCCATGTATCATTGCTTAAAAATTATGTACTTGATGATAATCTTATCATTGATAGGAATGTGATTCGGGTGGAGCAAGAAGGAAAATTTCAAGTGCAATCGGTTTGCATATTGGATCGAAAGATCAAGCAGCTCTGGAATTGAGCCATAGGGCTAGTAAAGGTCCAATGGACCCGGTATGGTCCTGAGGATGTAACTTGGAAGAACGAGGATGCTATGCAGGAATAATACATGCATCGTTTTGAATACTTTTGAAGTTTTTTATTGTACATGTGTATAAAATGCACTGAGGATAGTGCATAAATAAGAGGGAGGGTAATGTAATACCCCTAGGCCGAACCTTAATTGTAAATATTAATGAAATTGTACATGTAGGTTGGTGAGATAGGATACTTGGGGTCAAAGTTCCTTTGTATGTATGTATTTTGAGGCTAGAGTGCCTCTGTGGTTATTAGGCTGGAGAGACAGAAGCTAAAAGGATAGGGAGATAAAAGGATTAATCCCAAAGGAATATTTTATTAATATTCCTAAAAATATAAAGTATGGATATTTTATATATCCTAAGTCCCTATGTTGAGAAACGTATCACCTTGTGAGGGAATCCATGTGTGGGCCCATGTAGTTCCCAACATGAAAAGTGTCAAGTTGTGAACATGCATATAATTTTAGGGGGATTTAGTTCATTTGGATATCATTCCATCAAGATTCTCGCCTCACCACATTGTTGTCATCCATACTTTCATGTTTCCATTATCGTACTCTTACCTCTTCTAGGGAAATCATTGGAATTGGACTGAAGAGGTGGGTTTCCAGGCCCATAGGATATTGACGAAATTGGTTGACAGGCCTGTGAGCATTCTCTCTAGGTGAGAGAATTGTTGGAAATTGATTTCCCAATGTGCCAAGTTGCAACTACATGGCTTTGAGACTTCCAATCTGGCATGTTGTTGAGACCCCATAAGGGAAGTGGGGAAGCCAAAGGACTGTTGAGCAGAGAAGGAGTACACTTCCTGGGGTGGGACAAGCATGTGGGGAATGAGAAACTATAGTCTGCTAGTTTGAGTTGGCACCTAAGTCTGAGTTTTATGTTGTCTAAGATACCTTAGCCTAGTTAGGATTTCCTTTCCCAAGTGGAGTTTGAGTCCTAGCTCGGGGGTGACCCACTCCTGAAATTGATGAGTAGTGTGGTCTATGGTTGGGAGGAATGTGGAAGGTATGCACATAGTTGGTGTTCTTTTTACTAAAGATAAGTGTCTATTGTGTGTTAATTTATGTGTTTTGTTAATATTTATGCATTTATTCTCATGGGATTTTCATGTACATGCTATCTCTATATACGTGTTGTTATTTTTCATTAATTTGTGCATTTGCATAGCACTATCAGTTAAATAAATGGTATCATAATTCATAATTTTCATGTGGCATTTCCCAACAAGGGTCTGGGGATGCTACAATATGGGCCTTAGACTGCACTGCTCATAATTTTCAACAGTGAGTCACCCATGAGCTAGGAGGAATGTGGAAGGTCTGCACACAGTTGATGTTCTTTTTACTAAAGATAAGTGTTTATTGTGTGTTAATTTACGTGTTGTGTTAATATTTATGCATTTATTCTCATGGGTTTTTCATGTACAGGCTATATCTATATACTTGTTGTTATCTTCATTAATTTTTGCATTTGCAGAGCACTATCAGTTAAATAAATGGTATCAATATTCATAATTTTCTTGTGGAATTGCCAAGCAAGGGTCTAGAGATGCTACAAAAACTACCTGCATATGTAGATTTTTTCTATTCACAACCTCCACATACATCTTTTTTTTTCCAACTCACAAATTTTAGATTTCCTCAATTTTTTTTGTTTTTCAAATATTTAAGGAGAGACCGTGGGGTATATATGGAAAACATGTGACTGGTTGTGCTTGTTTCATAGGAAAACCATGACTTATTGCATTTTTCTTAGAAAAAAAGTGCAAATTTAATGTCCTTTTGAAGAAAAAAAAATGTGAGATAATTAATCTTTATCACAAGTGTGTGCCTTGGCTCGTTACATCTTTCTTCACCTAGAGTGTCAAATATAAAAATAGCAATAACGTATGGTTGAGATTGTTAAAAGAGTTGACATATATCTTGAAGAGAAGAGGGCATATTTACCACTATAAAATCTATTGTAATAAAGTTATTTTAGATCTATTATATGCAAGGAAAAGTGTGTCATAAGGGTTGTAACTTGTTGACATTGAAGTACACTGGTTTGGTATCTTTTCTCTTTGGCTACATAGTGATTTGCATTGATGTGAAGTGAAGTATATGTTTTTGTTTGCTACAGTAATTAAATATTTCATATCAACCCTAAGGCTAAATCTCTCAAAGATTAGTTGCTAGAACCCTCTAATGAGAGGTGAAATTTTTTAATTTGCAATAAAAGTCATATACAAAAATTTCTATAACATCTTATTTGTAAAATAATAAATAAATTCATATTTTCAAATGTATAACATTGCATGTCTTTTACTCGGTATGATGACTCCCTAATATGTATCCCTTTTCACTTGCAACTCTAGGTGTAGGTGAGGAAGGCATAGATGGATATGGTGCACCTTCCCCAATTGATAGTTTATAGGCCTTAGCACCATGTATGATTAACAAGGTCCTCCTTGATGAGCACTCGTTGGTCTATTCATCTCATTCTCACAAATTTAAGTTTTCTCCCTTAGTGCAAATCTATTTGAGTGGTTTGTGAGCACTAAGAGTGGCACAAGAGATGGCCTCCTTCTCAAGTCCTTAAATTACTACACTATGATAAGTATTTGACTATATCGTTGGCCATCTTCGATACAAAGTTACTTGAGGATCCCAAACAAGGTCACAATGGATGTGAGTTTATCTTGGCTAGTCTAGACATTACAGTAGAAGGATATGCGTCAAACCATAAGGATAAAAACCGCCATCCCAATGTAGGTACTATCCCAACAACTACTACTTGATATGACACTTTTCTACAATCAATTACTATGTTTATTTTGAATTATGATATTCATTAAGTGTAACATTAATGGTGTATTTACTATGTGGCCCTATATAGCTTCATAATATATTCAATAATTATAATATTTTATACTAGCTCTATGCCAATGATAAGATTGGATACAAGCTCTATGCCTATCCCATGGTAATTATTTATACAACCTATTTATTTATTTATAAAATTCATGTAACCTTATTATATATATTATATATATCATGGAATTTGAAGCATTGACTCAAAAACTAAACACTATCAAAATTCATATCAAATGCCATACAATCTATAAAATTTTAATTATAAAATAAATAAAAGAAAAAATTATACATCCTGAGTGGGCTTAATGGTTAAGAACATGTGTTTCCTCTTAAGAGGTCACAAGTTCAAATCCAGAGGGGGCTAGGGTATGTATACCTCTGTAGACTTTACTAGTCAAATCGTTGGATGGAGGAGGGTCCCTTGTCCCACAAACAAGGGGGTCTCATACACCAATTTGGTGTGGCTTGGCCGTGACCTTAAAAATAGATTATTATTATTATTATTATTATGTCTTTATGATATATATTATAGAATATGAAGCATTCACTCAAAAAACAAACATTATCAAATATCATATCAAATACCATAAAAGATATAAAATTTTAATTATATAATTAATAAAAAGAAAAATATTTTAATTATAAAATCAATAAAAAAAATTACACATATACTATGTCTTGCTTATAACTAGTCTATAAAGACAATTAAAATCAAAATAAAAATGCACTTGATGATATAAAATAACATAGGTCTAGAATACAATCTAAAACAAACATTTTATTATTTAGTAAAGAACCATATAAATTTAACACCGAAGAGGGTATGATAGAACAATCCAGAGGGGAATTTGTATATCACTAGTAAGAGCATAACTAATGTATATCAGGAAGGACAAGAAGTTAGTGGGGATGGAAGGCAGCAACAGATACTTTGAAACATTTGTGAGCAGTGGTAGAGTGAAGCTTGTGATTTTGAGGAGTCCACGGTGGAATTGTCGATCACAGAAGTTTTGAGTGCACGATGTATAGCACATAACAAGAAGCAACAGAGTTTGAAAGCGCCAACCCGGCAACCATGGCCATAAAATTGGCTAAGTATGGAAAGGAACATCGGTCGGTCGGATTCGTCATGTGAGGATATAGATGGAGATGTAGATATGTCAGCCCGCCAACGCTGGAACCCACAATCATAGAAAATAAACTAAGTATATAGACACAAAGCGATAATACACAGGAAGAAGAAAAGGGGAAAAGGACTAAGGAGTCCGCGGTGGAATTGTAAATCATAGAAATTTGAGTGCAATATGTATATCACAGAACAAGAAGTAGCAGAGTTCAAAAGTGCCAACCCGGAAACCGCGGCCATAAAATTGGCTAAGTGTGGAAAGGAACAATGGTCAGTCGGATTCAACATGTGAGGATATAGATGGAGATGAAGATATGTCAGCCCGCCAATGTTGGAACTCGTGATCATAGAAAAGCGACTAAGTATATAACCACAAAACGATAATACATGGGAAGAAGAAAAGGGAAAAAGGACTAAGGAGTCCGCGGTGGAATTGTAAATCACAGAAATTTTGAGTGCAATATGTATATCACTGAACAAGAAGCAGCAGAGTTCGAATGCGCCAACCCGAAACAGTGACTAAGAATTGGAGATTTCGTGAACCCGTCAACACGAGGATCCAAAATAGGCTGACAAGGTCTCCCCAGACGATGTGAGGCCCCAACAGTCAAATTGTATCATTCGAAACATTTGAATGCATAATCTGTAACATAGAAGAGGGGATGATGTTGGAACCCGATAGTCAATTTGTATATTGCGGAGGGATGGATGCCAACTGTTTCGTATCAATGTGTGCAGTTGTCACTAGTAAGAGCATAACCAATGTATATTAGGAGGGGAAAGAAATTAATGGGGATGGAAGGCAACGACAAATACTTTGAAACATTTATGAACCATGGTAAAGTGAAGCTTGTGAGTTTGAGGAGTCTGCGGTGGAATTGTAGATCACAAAAGTTTTCAGTGCAAGATGTACATCACGGAACAAGAAGACGCAGAGTTCGAAATCGCCAACCAGGCAACCGCGGCCATAAAATTGGCTAAGTATGGAAAGAAACAATGGTCTGTTGGATTCGTCATGTAATTATATAGATGGAGATAAAGATATGTCAGCCCGCCAATGCTATAACCCGCGATCATAGAAAGGCAACTAAGTATATAACCAGAAATCCATAATAGACGGGAAGAAGAAAAAGGAAAAAGGACTAAGGAGTCCGCGATGGAATTGTAGATCACGGAAATTTTGAGTACAAAATGTGAACCCGGTAGTCAATTCTTATATTGAGGAGGGTCGGATGCCAACTGTTTCATACAAGGTCTCTCCAGAAGACGTGAGGCCTCAATGTTCAAATTGTATCGCTCAAAACATTTGAATTCATAATCTGTAACACGGAAGAGTGGATGATGTCGGAATTCAGTAGTCAATTTGTATATTGTGGAGGGTGTGATGCCAATTGTTTCATATCAGTGTGTCAAGTTTCCACTAGTAAGACCTAATTTAGTATTGAAAATAATGTTTTTACATACAGTTAGATAGTTGATAGGGATTACCATCCGTAAACAATGGAAATATTGACCCCACCAGCCCTGGAGTCCGTCTGTCAATTTGTATATCATGGAACTATGAGCATTGTTTGGAGGACACAGAATAATAGAAGTGCAATGTTGAGCCAGCCATCCCGTAGGTCCGCTTATCAATTTGTATATCGTGGAATTCTAGGTTCTATTTGTATGGCACAGAACAATGGAGGCCCAATTTTGAACCCGCTTGCTCGAGAACCAGCGATCCAAAAAGTGGCTAGGTATGGAATGAGGAATCCATACATGCTCTATAAAATATCATGTCCATACTTTATAGTCCAATAATACATGGGAAGAAAAAAAGGGAAAAAGGACGAAGGAGTCTGCGGTGGAATTGTAGATCATGAAAATTTTGAGTGGAAGATGTATATCACGAAACAAGAAGCAACAGAGTTCGAAAGCGCCAACTCGACAATCGTGGGCATAAAATTGACTCAGTATGAAAAGGAACAGCAGTTGGTCGGATTCTTCATGTGAGAATATAGATGGAGATGAAGATATGTCAACACGCCAACGTTGGAACCCGCGATCATAGAAAGGCGATTAAGTATATAAATAGAAAGAAATAATACACGGGAAGAAGACAAGGGAAAAATGACTAAGTATCTCACAGAAGAACATCTATTGTTCACTTATTAATGCAAATCATTTCAAACCCCTGGTGATTTCTCACTAGTAAAGGCATAAATCGCAAATCATGGAAGTTCTTTGGGTGCAAAATGTATACGACGAAACAGGGGACATAGGTGTTGGATATCACAAACCCATGACCTGGTGATCACATAATTGGCTAAGTATTGAAAGGAACCGCGGTCGGTCAGGCTCATGGTGTGAATATAGATAAAGAGTTGTCAATTTGTGAATCCATGAGGCTGTCATCATATAGGTGTGACTAAATATAGAACCCCAAAGAGATAATAGAGAAGGGGAAAAGAGTAGAAATAATAGTTTTTATACATTCCTGCAGACAAATTGTATATTGTGAAACTCTGGGCGCTATTTGCAACTCGCGGAAAATTCGAAACACAATTTTGAGGCCGTCAATCTGGGAACCCACAATCGAAAAAGTGTCCAAGTATGGAACACAAAAACGTTGGCCGGGACTTGCATTTGCTAAGAAAGATATTATTTGCATGTTTTTGGACAAGTTCTGTAGGGATGGTGGGTTGTCCTGACTTTTTCTTATTAATGATGATTTTTTTATGCTTGTTGCATGATGTCGTTATAGTGTTAAACCTTTGGTGTTGCATATCTGGAAAGAAGTACCAGGATGGGAAGAACAAGAAACAATGACTTGGACTTGGATTTTTCGTGAACCCACCAATGTGAGGATCCAAAATAGGGTCACAAGGTTTCCACAAAGGACGCAACGCCCCGATGGCCAAATTGTATAGTTCAGAACATTTGAATGCAAATGTGTAACATGAAAGAGGGGACGATGTCAGAGTCCAGTATTCAATTTGTATATGGCAGAGCAGCGGGTGCCAATTCTTTTGTGCCAGTGTGTCCAGTTGTCATTAGTAAGAGAATAGTTAATGTATATCAAGAAGGACGTGAAGTTGGTGGGGATGGAAGGCAACAATAAATACTTTGAACGAAGTTAATGTATACGAGGAACCTGCAGTGGAATTGTAGATCACATATGTTTTGAGTGCAATATAACAAAACAATAAATAGTCGAGTTCATAAGCGCTAACCCGGCAACTGCGGCCATAAAATTGGCTAAGTATGGAAAGGAACAACGGTTGGTCGGATTCATCATGTAAGGATATATATGGATATGAATACATGTCAGCCCACCAACCCTGGAACTGGATATCATAGAAAGGTAGAAGAAGAAAAGGCGAGTTTGTAAGCACCAACCTGACAACCGTGGCCATAAAATTGACTAAGTATGGAAAGGAACAATGGTCAGTAAGATTCGTCATGTGAAGATACAGATGGAGATGAAGATATGTCAACCCGCCAACCCTGTAACCACTGATCATAGAAAAACAACTAAGTATAAAACCAGAAAGCGATAATGGATGGGAAAAAGAAAAGGGGAAAAGGGATAAGTATCTGACAGTCGAAAAACCTTTTTTTTCATTTATTAATGGAAATGTTTTCGAACCCATGGTGGGTTCTCACTAGTAAAAGCATAAACTGCATATCACTAAAGTTATTTGGCTGCAAGATGTATATGATGGAACAAGGGACATAGGTGTTGGATACCACGAACTCAGGGCCTGGTGGCCAGATAATTGGCTAAGTATTGCCCAAGAGAAGGTTTAATATCTATTTGAATAGTATTCATACTAATATGTATTAATGGAGAAAGTTTATTGCCCAAGAGAAGGTTTAATATCTATTTGAATAGTATTCATACTAATATGTATTAATGGAGAAAGTTTTGATATTTATTTGAATAGTATTCATACTAATATATATTAATGGATTGTTTCTGTTTCAAATGCAAAGTATCTCCCAATTTGCAAGATGCTCTTCGGTTCGCAAATTTCGTTGAAACCATGAAAGTTTTGACTGCAAGATGTATATAACGCAACAAGAAACATGAATTTGCATTGTGGTTTCAATGAGATAAACTCCTTATCATCTATTCATCTTGTATTCCTTGCAATGAGATGATCAAACATTGACTTTCCATAAACATTAATATCTAAATTAAATTAAATTTAATCAAAAATTGGTGTAATTTAAGTAATTAGGGCAGCTTCAGTCATTCCTTTATTAATGCCAATCTTTTCGAACCCCTGGTGAGTTATCACTAGTTAAAGAATAAATTGCAGATCATGGAAGCCCTTTGGCTACAAGACGCATATGACAGAACATGGAACATAGTTGTTCAATACCGCAAACCCAGGACCCTGTGGCCAGATAATTGGCTAAGTTTTCCCAAGAGGAAGTTTTTATATTTATTCCAATAGTACTCATATTAGTATATATGCACATATATTATCAAATAGAAGAAGTTACAATATATGCAAGATATTGAACAAGAACATGGCTTCAACACTTGAGCTACCTTGTTGTAAGTCATTAATTCATTTTATTTATGGGACCCGAAGAACGAAAGCAGGACGAGTCCTCCAATTTCTTTCTTTAAGTATAGGGTCGACGCCACATAAGTATGGCCTATGAAAAATTATTCTTTAATGTAAAATGTAAGAAATGAACATAGTAGCCTTTATTTAAATTGAAGTCGTGGGCAGCAGAAAGAAAAGCTTGTCATCCATGTTTAACTACACACAGGGAAAGAAGGTACAAAATAAAATGAAAAGAAATACCAGAGATTGGAAAACACTATTAAAAAAAACCTGCAATTATTCTATATTCAAATAAGATGGGTTACAAAATACAGCTGAGATTATTTTCCACAATGATTTTGATTTGGCCTGCCGCCGACCAATAAAAAATATGTACATTGAGGAAGCTTGTTGACATTTTTCTTGACGATCAAATCCTTTATTCATAGAAAATGAGTTGAATATCAATTTCGGGTCTTGGACTTAATTGGTTCTGCCAACTAGATCTATCCCAGTCTTTTGAATAGCTTGTTTCTTCCAGATATGGCCTGCTTGCATTGGTTGGTTATTCAACATTCCATTCTTTGTCAAGTATTAATTTCCCTCTGTCGTCGAAAAATTGGGGTTTAAGATGATTTCCTTGCAATGTTCTTGACCATTGACATCTGAGACAACTTAGAAATGTGATTCAGGCCCAATTCAAAGTCGAGGGAGTTGTTTTATGTGACATTATCTATGGGACGGGAAAAAACATCAAGTATGGTGTGACTGTTATTCTCCCTATATTCGATCATCTGTTTGGCTGAAAAGCCCGCTTGAATATTTGTATGTTGAACTTCTTTGTTTTATTACAGTAAATTGGAAGGAACATCCAACCCAGTTGCAAAATGTTATTATGTTGAAGTACATGACTTCTTCGAGCAGCACAGGTCTATCAAGTGTATCAAATGTTGTAGAACGCATCAACACAGGTCCGGCAAGTGTATCAAATGTTGCAGATCGCATAATAATATATATTTCGTCATAGCGGTGGCATATATGGAAACCCACACAAAGGAATGGAATGTTCAGAGGTGACGCCAAATATGTGGAGTTTGTAACTACATCCAGATGAAACCGAACAAACTTTGACAAAGAACATGGCTTTTTTTCAAGTCAGTTACCACACCCAGAATTAGCTCAAAAAACTTTGAAATAGAAACTTATGTAGTGATAATATGTCATTTTATCCACCCATACAGTTTTTGTTACCCGCCTTTGGTTACATTCACAAATGGAGTAATATTTCACATCATTTACGAACATCACAGACCATTTTTTAAGCCACGGTAAGTGTGACGCCCCTGAGGAAGACAAATTCTTGTGCAATCTACAGAATTCGATACACTTGCCAAATCTATGTTGTTGTAAGAAACTATATACTTCAACGAAGAAGTATTTTGCACGTGACCTGAAAATACATTACAACTCCCAACAAGAAAACAAAGAAGATCAACAAACAAGTCTCCAGGTAGGATTTTCAACCAACCAAAGCATAAATATAGGGAGAACACCAACCAGAAGATACTTGTTCTTTTTTTTCCCTCCTCTCTGAGTTTCTGTTGGATAACATTTTTTTTTTTTACTGAAATCTCACGTCACATAAAACCAGTCTCTCTTCTTTCATTTGGCCCTCAATCACATCTCTAAGTTGTCTTACATGTCCATGACCATGAACATTAGAACGAAGGAACCCTAAAGTGCAACTCTTTGATGATAGAGATAAATGGAAATAAGTATTTAAAAGCAACAATGGATGATCTTTCATAGACTTTGTGTTAATTCGTTTTAATGACATATGTTCTCAATATTTTCGCTTATTAATGCCAATCTTTTTGAATATGTACGTTGAATAGTGACTAATAGCACGTATTAACATCCCCATATCTGAGCAGATTCTCAAATATGACATCTAAGATATGCACAATATTAAAGAGGGACATGACGTCAAGGCCTCTATGGGTGACACATTCGTGGACTATGCTGAAGCCTTCAAGAAAACTAAAGAGCCAATTTATTTATTTATTTTTGCAAATTCAAAATGCAGGCAAAAGAAATGATCAAATCCCATAATATCCGCTTGTCTATTCATTTTAATGGGAGATGTCCTCGAGATTTCCTCTTATTAAAGCCAATATTTTTTAACCTCTCTGGTCGGTTGTGACTTTTGAAAGCATAATTAATGTTTATTGGGAAGGGCGGAAGGTAGCAGATATGGAGGGGAGCGACAAATGATTTTAAATTTTCTGAAACCAGAAGCTGCCATAGTTGGATAACACCTATTCGTGAAGCCATGTCCATAAAACTAGCTAAGTATGCATCTGAACAACGGTCTGTTGGAATGACCACAGAAATGTGAGAAAATATAGAACCAGAAACACAGTTTACAAGAGGAAAAAAAAAGGGAGAGAACAACTATATTGCTCACACAAGAAAACATACTCTCATAACTATGAAACCATAGTAAGACATAAACCATGGAAAAAACAGCCAAACTTTGAAAACTTGACAAGTATGGAAAGGTAGGTACGATAGACAAACTCATTGCAGATAGAGGTACGGTTGCGAGTTCGAGGAGTGCGGGGTCGAATTGTAGAGCACAAAAGTTCTGGGTGCAAGATGTATAAACCAAACACGAGCTACCATAGTTCGATAGTACCTATCCATGAAGCCGTGTTCATAAAATTGTTTGTGTATGCGACCGAACGGCAGTCAGTCGAAATGACCACAGAAACGTGAGAAACTATAGAACCAGAAATGCAGTTTACAAGAGGAAAAAAAAAAGGAGAGAACAACTATATCGCTCACACGAAAAAACTTACTCTCATAACTATGAAACCATAGTAAGACATAAACCATGGAAAAAACATCGCCAACTATGAAATATAGTTTGAGGCCGACAAACTCTGATTCAACGCGAAAGAGATGCAATTTACATCAACTGCAATTTTTTTGTATGTTAATTTATCTTAATAGTATTTTATGGAGAGTCAACTACAAAACAATGTAATAAGAGATCCAACTGTGGATGCAACACCCCAACATTGCAAACCCTAGGCAAATAAGAACAAGTAGTAAATAAAAACCCAGTTAAGAAGCACCAAAAGGCACAACCGCAGTCGCATGACCCAAAATTTGCAAAGTCGAATCGAACAACAATAAACAACATAAAATGAACAAAGAAGCAAGCAACAACCAGTCCACCAGGAATGACACAGTTCCAATCGCAGTTGTAGAACCCCAAACGTGAAAACCGCAACAAGACGAACAAGCAAACAACAACAACAACAACAACATGCAAATAAGAAATCAATGGAGATGCAAAAAGAAAGCATGAACCAGTGAACCAGCAATGTCACTGAATCATTTAAATGAAAAAAACAGAAGAAAATGTATTGTAACAAGCCTGGTAAGTAAACATTCAACATTGCCAAGCCTGTTAGGTAAACATTTAAGTCTGTCAGAAATGATCTGTAAACATTTAAGAAAAAAATGCAATGTGGCAAGTCTCTGTCGTACCCCAAAAAAATTATTATAATTTATGTAACAATAGTTCGAACACTAGAGAATGTATTTGAAGGCCAAACTTTGGATATGCTAGCATATCAAACATTTCCATAAATTTAGCTAGCAGAAAATGCTAAGACAAACATTCGAACTAATGCTAGCTTTAATCCACATTCAAGAAATACATACGAAAAATATATGATTCAAAAATATTGTACACGATAAAAAACTATGGATATGTTAACATATCAAACATTGGGAATAGAGAAGCCGGCAATAAGACCTCCAATCTATTATCCAATCAAATCACTACATATATGGTACTTTTTAGTATATAAAAATCAATGTTTTTAGTTCCCTAGCTCCAACAATATAGATTATGAAAATAATTGTGGTCAAAGGACAAACTAATATGATGTCAACAAATTATCTAATCCAGGTGGATATCGGTGGCCACCCACCTTTTTCGACTGGCTCAAAATAGTTTTCTGGTAAATTTGGCAATTTACTATTTTTAGTAGTTTTTAATTTCTGGGGCCATTTTGAGGGCCCAAATGAAGGTTTTTCGAGATTGAGGTTCTCAATTATAGCTGAAGGAATTATTGAGCCCAGAAAATGAATCTCGTCGACGATACCTTTCCAACGAGCTATCATACACCTAAAACGGAGATCGTATGCAAAAGTTACAACCCCGGGAAGTTGATGTACTAACTTACCCAAACGGGGCCCACATGACTTTTGGCACTTCATCTCCTAGGGTTAGGTTTTTGGATGTCTAGGAATTTTGGTATTCCTATTTATTGTAAAAGGGCCTTCAGATCCTCATTGTAATCATCTTCTGGC
>ML782643.1:157330-170896 GCA_009831015.1 Picea engelmannii
AAACGGTTTTTGATTTGGAGGAAAGCGGTTTTTGAAGGGGGGAAAGTGGTATTCCAGAGGGGGGGTAGGGTGGTAAGTGGTATAGGAGGGGGGGTCTGAAATCATAAGAAGGGGACATGTGGCAAAGTGGAAACCACTTTTCTGGACCCCCCTCGGGATAAAGTTAGGACGACAGGGAGGTCCAAAATAAATATATGCCTGTTGATTTTATTTGTTATTGGGATGTGTGTCGAACTTCGGGTATATTTAGTTCATGATTATTTTATTTGTTATTTTATTTTTGCTTTTTGTTTTTATTTTATTTTCGTTTTAATTTGTTTTTGTTTTATATGTTTTTATATATGTTTTTAATGTTTTGTTATATATATATATATATATATATATATATATATATATATATATATATATATATATATATTTATGTGTTTTTTTTANTATATATATATATATATATATATTGTTTTATTTTGTTTTATGTTTTATTTATAATGTTTTGTATTTATGTGTTTTGTTTTGTTTTTTTACGTTTAATTTTTATTTATTTAAAATTTTAATTATTTTATTATTAAATGTTTCTTAATTAGTTTTTATTTATTTTTTAAATTAATATTTTATTATGTTCTTAATTTTATTATTCCTTTAACCCAATTACTAATCTAATTACTAATTATTAGCACTATTAATTTAAATACTTATTAAACTAATTAATATTTTATTATCCTAAGGTTATCTAACTTTGTTTATGCAGGGATGAGTGGAGGGTGAGATGTGGCCAATGAGATAAATGGGCAGGGGAGTGAGTGGTGCAGAGGTGAATGAAGGATTAAGCAAAATGGATGGAGGGGCAAAGTCTTCTGAGGGAACTAGGCAAGCCAGGAGCCTTTTTGGAAATAATTTACACCATGGAATATTATTTTCAATCCCAAAATCACTGAAAAATGGATATCCATTAACAAAATGATTATCCTATAAAATTATAGGACCCTAACAGAAAGCATACCTGCATCATGTTATCACACAAGTTGTAGGTTGGACAAAGCCCGACCCAACCACCAAATGGCGACAACTTGAGAATACCTACCCACTGTCACCTTAGGCAGGTATTCTCGTCACTTTAGAGCTGATAGAATCACCTCAAGGGGGAATCCTGGTGACCCTAGAGGGAATGATATGGAAAGTGAAGAGATAAAATAAATTCCCCCTAAAAGTCAAGTTTCTATCTGTGGAAAAGGGCTTGAGTAAGGCCTTGGTGGTAGACAAGGGTTCCCAAGAAGTAGTAGACCTTGCAAATGTTGATTGTACCTGCCTGAGACACAAGGAAAACAATGATGCAAGCCCAAGTATATAATGGAAAAGAAAGTTAATCTCATTATGCCTAATTGCAACAGTTAGTAATAGTATATATCAGCAATGAAATGACACAATTAGCTGCTAAAACAAGTGCTAGAAATCAAGTAAATGATGCAAGAGATAAACTAGTAAAGCTCAAGAATAAAGGGACAAGATACTAGCATAAAAAGCAATGTTTTAGTAAACAATTTATGCAAATATAATAATCATTCTTATGACTATAAAAAACAAGTTATTACAGCAATATATTCAACCATTAAAACTTTCCAAAAATATACCAAAAGATGTGCTATGATCACTAGAATATGTGGAAAAAATCATAGCAAATTTCAGCGGTTGAATCGAGAGTTATTAGAGAGTGTGATTAGGGTTTTTGCAACCCTAATCACTGAAGATGAAAGTTAATTACATAAGAAAGTGCTATGGGAATTATCAGTAAATGTGGAAATAAACATATCTCCCTAGATCCACCTAGATCTAGAACAAAACAGAACAAAATATGACGCTTTCCCTGAGCTCTAACCATTGAGTTTACTATTTAACAAGAGATGGGAAACATACCATTCAAATATCACTTCCTCTTGCCATTTTCATCCTAGATCCACCCTAATGCTCCTGTGATATTGAATCTGCAAGGGAACACAAACCAACCAAAGTGAAAAAAATATAATATACTCAACGAGAACCTATGTATGTGATCAAGGAATCATACAATAAAACAAAACAAGTTTTATCGGAAAGAAACATATCATTGTATCATATTAAAATGAAAGTGGAGATTACAACCAAAGCCTTGATGTCGCAAGGTCCCCTCTCAATGACTTAATGAACTAAAATGAAACCCTCAAGTATCAACTGAAGTAGAATTCTTCATCTAATTCTTAACCTATTCAACATTAATCTTGCTTGAGTCAACCTTCATTAACCTTATCCTTTTTCATGAGAAATCCCTTTTTATATAGGGGAAAGTGAGATGGTTGAAGAGATTATGATGATCCCACCAAATCAGAGAATAGAGTAAGATCCCAACCATACATATGCAACCTCATCTTCTAGAAGATCCCCTTCTAGAACTTTCATGAAACTTGACCTTTTCTTAGTCTTTTGACATTGTCGAACCCTAGCTATAGAGCAGCCTACGGAGATGTCACATCCTAGATTTAGAGAAGGGATTTATGATCAGGAATCGTTGCACCCTGTGTATAGTGAAGCCTGCGATGACCTTCCTTAATAAGGTTTTTGAAAAGAGAAAGCCAGTTACTTTCCTCATGGAGAAAGGCTCTTTTTATCTTTTTATAGGAACATGAACACATGTTGTCAATAGATCACTGGGGTGACCAAAATAATGTGTAACAACAATCAATACCCCTTTAGAGGGGACACCCTAGTGGCTAAGAGGTGATCTAGGAACAAGGAACAAAACCCAAATTGCAAAAAGTTGAAATGACAAAAATTCATGTTTCCCATCGCACTATTTTATTTCTCCAATGCAAAATATTCAGATTAGTGCCTTTTACAATTGGGTGAATGGAGTCTTAAAATAAATATTTAGATCAACAAATAATGTAGGTATGTAAGCCATTTTACTTCCTAGGGTATTCCAATCAAACTTAGGGTAAATCTAAGAGGGTATACACACTTGTATTCCTCCTAGCAACCCTTGCAAAATAACTTGTAAACTTTAGCAAATTATATGAAGCTTAATGGAGAGTGTATCCAACATACTCTTCTTAGTATTTCAAACAACCATGACCAAGAAAAAGAAAGAAATAACTAACAATGCATATTTTTCCTTGCCAATTCCAAGAGAGAGAGAGAGATCAAACCCTAGTTTCACCAAGAAAATTCACCATAAGCATCAAAAGAAAAATCATCCAAGAGATGTGCATCACTCCTCCTCATCCATTCACCGAAAGGTAGCACCATAAAACGTTTGCACAAGAGAAAAACACCATAATGCCCAAGAATAGCGAAAATTTCAGCCAAGTACTTCTCACAATGAGAGAGTTATGTTATTAAATGAGATTCACATGATCTCTATTTATACAAAATGTCTAACACATAGTTTGTCCACTTAATTTTAGGGTAAAATGTAAGATAGGGGTCAACATCCCCAATCTTGTCCCTTTACACAAATAATATTAAATAATTCATTTAAATTTCACTTTTGCACATTAGAAACCCTAAAAACAAGATGATGTCTCCCTTTTAGGGCAACATTTTGGCATATTTGACAAACAGTTGAAGTTCGGGATGGAACATTTGGCCTCCAAAGGCCTTCTCCTCATGTGTTATTCCCCCTCTGATCAAATCATCCCAAGTGTTAATAAAAAACTATATCACCACCAAACCCTAGCCCCTCTATGACGTCAAGCCTAAAAAATGTGATGTTTTGCCTTCTTCAAAAAAACATTTTGGGTGGTAGGGGCTAGGTTAGATCCTCCATGATTTCATGTAAGCCTCCAAAGTCATGTCTCTATGATCTGGTGTGCAGTCCCTAGGCATCCAACCTATGGGATTCTTTCCCCATGGAATCCCAAGCTAGGCTTATTCTCCCAAAACTGGCCACCAAGCAGGTTCCTGCAAAAAAAAAGGGTACGCCCTCCAAAGATATCAAGTCAAAAATATCATGAAAAGTGTAAATCACATATAATAAGAAAGGCACCTAAACATGTGCATCAAAAATACCTCATCAAATTAAACAAATGCTCAAAGACCCTATACAATTGATCAAGTTTAGGTATGGGAGGGGTGTCATAAAAGTCCTAATGGGTAGACCAAAACCCTCAAGTAGGGGATGCTTCCAAGGATGCCCCTTTAAGGTCACGTAGTGTATGATGAGGTGGATAGGGGTTTAGACTTCATAGGTAATTGGGTTTCATGACATACAAGAGCTCGTATTGTCTCGTATATGGGTGCCTGTGTAGAGAGTGTGTTGCACCTTCGTTTTCAATGCATCCTTTTTCCAAGCCCATTCATTGTCTTTTAATTCTTTTAGGATGTTTCCAAGTTGAAGTCGAGGTGAGGCTTCTACCTAAGAAATAAAAACTATGCCTACCTTTACTCTACCTTGGTCACATCATGCTTCCCCAAGTTGGGAACACATGTGGGGCTTCTACCTAAGCATTAAAAATAGTGCCCACACATGCCCCTCCCTTGTTGGAATTTGTTATTAGTTATTCTTTCACGGGTCCCACCAATTCTTATGAGAGACGTTTCATTGACCTTGGGATCCCTTGGCAAGAATATAGAAGTTTAATGGTTTTGGTTTTATCTTTTTCCAACCACAAACCTCTGGGCATTCAACCCCTTCCTCCCATGAGATGAGGTGCATACCCTTCTTGGGTCACTAAATCCAAAGGGCCTAGAAGAGGGAAATATGATGGGAATGTAAAGAACAAAAAGTGGTAAGTATGGTTGAGAATGGTATGACAACCCCTCAAGGGACCCCCAATCACAAACCTTCCCCAAATGTTGGTCACTTACTAGGAACTATATAACACTCACCAAGGTGAAACAGGGTCAAAATCATAATGTCCAAGCATGTGTTCTATAATCAAAAGAAGCTTAAATACAACATGTTTAAATGCCTCAAATATTAGGGTGATAACCTACCACAATACCTGACTTGTAGCGCATGGAGAAAGACCCATATTCCTTCCATAAGCTAGCTAGTGTGGTGGATACGCTTACAATGGATCAAATCGTGGTGATAGAGCGGGATTCCGTATGTACAAGTGGACATTGCTAGTCATGTGGTGTCTCGACACTCCATATCTACAACCTAAGGGCCTTGAGACATGATCTCCTTAGTTATCCCACAAAATGGGGATAACACATCCTATGTTTGATAATCCAAACAATACTCATTCTTTTACTATCATTTTCTCCCATTTTGAAAGCATCTTGTTCCTCAACAACAACTACATAATCAAGTTTTTAATTGTTCTAGATGGAATATCAAACCTATTGAGAATTATAGCTCAGACATGAATATCTACATAGGTTCAACGTGAACGTACAAGAAGTAGTTTGAGATATCTTCGAAAATTCTATTTTTGAAAAGTAAATTTTATTTTGTACTTCACTTTAGTTAAGAAGTGAAATTCTTGTTTTTAGCAGTTGAGTCTAAAAAGTGTATTTCATGCATGCATGAATTAAACTAGTGTTGGACTAATAAGAGGGGAGGTGAATAAATAATAGATCAATTTAATCCTTTTTCACAATAAAATTCAAGTGTTGTATCAATGTAGCATTATCATCCAATAGTTGCAGAGTAAATAAACAATGAAAAAATGAGCAATCACACACATACACAGTACACTAGTGTTTTACGTGGAAACTCAAAGTGGGAGAAAACCACATAATGTTTTTTATTATATGAATTTAAGAATTGCATTCATTGGAAGCACCAACTTCCTTTGTTTTCCAGCTGCAACTGGAAAGAGGCTCCAACCCCCTAGTTTATCAGGCTACAACCTAAGGGAATCTCCAACTCCCCAATTTTCTGGATACAACCAAAAGGAGGCTACAACGCCCTATTTTCTTCGGCTACAACCACATGTCCTTGCCTCGTACAACCTCCCCGACTTATAAGTAGAATGACAGAACCACTATCACACTATCACTTTGAGATATACTGTTGTAAACTTGTACCAATCAACCTGCACCAAACAATATGTACCAATAACCTGAACCATGCATCAACCATGAATCAACCTATACCTCAATCTATAATCAACATGTACCATAAACAAGTGCATCAACCATGCACCAACATGTACCAAACAACCTGTAGTCAACTTGTATCATAAACAAGTGCATCAACCATGCACCAAACATGTACCTCAACCTGTATAATGAACAAGTGCATCAACCATGCACCAAACATGTACAAATAACATGTCACAACAACCTGTCCAAACAACCTATCACAACAGTCTATCTCATCAATCTTATCAACCAAATCATATCTACTCACCAAGATCAATCACCAAGACAACTCTCAAATATGTGCATCAACCAAGCATAACACAACAACTCATAATCATCACTAAGATCAATATGTGCTTCTAATAATATACCAATACAGTTATTCTACATCATCCATAAACCATGTGTCAACAATAATACTAACAAGTGCCTCCAACCATGTACCAAGTTTGTACCAATCATGTATCAACTACTCATCAACTATGACTCATCAAGATGTACCAACATCAACTATATGCCTCATGTATGTATCAACCCATCAACTACTTGTCTCAACCATGTACCCAAAATGTACCTCAACCAAAATCCCTCATCAATTTCATCATCCAAATCTGATTTGTAACTTTGTAATAGACCTGGTGCATATGATCACATACATGCAAACCTTCATTAACTTTAACAACAAGAGACTAACATTTTCATCAAACTTTATTTTAGTCTCACGTGACTAGTTTTGGATTAGTCAACAACCCTAACTTGAAATAATCATAACTGTGTACCTGTAATGAATAAAGATATGAAAATAGTACACAATGTTCTTCAGCATGTTTTATGCAATTCCTCCAGGTCTCACTACTTGGGACCTCTCAGAAAATGAGTTATAGAAAAAATGGCATACCTTGTTGAATTTTGTCTTATTCTAGAGAGAAAATTTGTAGAGCGTGCCCTGCACGAAATATTTGTTGTATGGATATGAAAAATTTACAAATAATACTAAAGATTGTACTCTAACCAACACATTTGGTCTTATGTAATTTGGATCTGTTATGAAGAAGTTATGACGTTTTTACCCGAAACACCTGTTTTAGACTAGGTTCAAGACTAGCCACAAACCCTATTTTCCACGGAGTGTAACTCCAAAACTACAATGACCCACAAGTTGAAATTTGTACCACAACTACTTGGATATGTTTTCTCAATGGTATATCAACTTCACGGTCTGAATCATTCTAGAAAAAAAGTTATTGCGAAAATTGTGAGATAACCTATAAATAACATACCTTAGAAAGCATCATCAAAAGAATTTATTCTCCCTTGAATTTCAGCCTTCTTCACTTCACCTTCTCTCTAAAATTCAGCTTAGATATCGTTTGGTTACCTCAGTCACCTGTAGATATTCAATATGCTCAAGTGTGATTTAAAATGAGAGATCCTTGCCTCTTATTTATACTTTCATGTAGCTTCCTCAAGGGGTTACCTTTTAACCATCTTAACCCACTTTCCTTATTTTAGGGTTAACCAACTTCTAACCACTTGTCCAATTAGTAATTTATCCATTAAATTTATTATTTAAATAATCTATTTTGTATCCACTTTAAATTATAGTACACTCATCACTTCGCTTTACGTCAAGGGGTTACCTTCTAACCATCTTAACCTACTTTCCTTATTTTAGGGCTAACCCACTTCTAACCACTTCTCAACTTAGTAATTTATCGATTAACTTTATTATTTAAATAATTTATTTTGTATTCACGTTGAATTATAGTGCACTAATCACTTCAATTTATTATTTACCTTCTAAAAATCTCTTAAAACACTTTGACTACTTTGACCTTTTGGGGCTTCTAGATGACTCATGAGGGTTCTCCAACTTCACATGGCCATAACTCTCTAACTGTGAGGATTTATGTGATGTTCCACATACCACCAGAAATGGCATGACATGTATTATCCATCTAGAATAGTTTTACATGAAAATATATCAAAACTCATACCATTATACATCAAACAAATTTGGTTCCATTACCCAAACCTCGGTTCTCTAACTTCACATGGCTATAACTCTCTAACCGTGAGGAGTTATGTGATGTTCCACATACCACCGGAAATGGCATGACATGTACTAACCATATAGAATAGTATTACCTTCAAATATATTAAAAATCATACCATTATACATCAAACAAACTTAGTTCCATTACCCAAACCTTTGTGCTATCGAAATTCGCTACCGGAATTCTCCAAGAGTTGACATCAATCACTAAGGGTTGACATAAATCTACAATATCACTCTCCAATGGTTGACATCAATGACAACCAACAATCCATACCAATTGTCCATCAACCGAAGCCAATGATCTGATGACATGTACTAACCATATAGAATAGTATTACCTTCAAATATATTAAAAATCATACCATTATACATCAAACAAACTTAGGTCCATTACCCAAACCTTTGTGCTATCAGAATTCGCTACCGGAATTTCTCCAAGAGTTGACATCAATCACTAAGGGTTGACATAAATCTACAATATCACTCTCCAATGATTGACATCAATAACAACCAACAATCCATACCAATTGTCCATCAACCGAAGCCAACTATCTGACAATCTCCCTCTTTGGCATTGATGGAAACACTTAGTCATTATAACATTCATATTTGTACTCCTCATTAATGTTTCTATTTCTCCCCCTTTGACATCAATGGCAAAGGGTATCTCCCTTTGGGGCTGCTCCCCCTGACTGAAATCTCCTTGGGATTATCCCTCTGTCTGCATGCCTCTGTGCTCTCTCTCCAAGCATTTATATCATGCATCTAATAAATATCTCCCCCTTTGTTATCAATGGAAAATGTATCTTTCCATCTGGGGTTGCTCCCCCTAACTGAATTGTCCTTAGAGATACTCCCCCTGACTGAGCTCTTCCTGAAACTGATCTCCCAACCTGAACTGCCATATTTATGGTGTTTCCTCATGTAAATCTAAGACATATAAGATAAACATTCAAAAACATTCATTTTGGAGTAGAAATTACTCTGAGTCTCTAGTGAAGATACTCAAAGGCTTCACATGGAAGAGGTTTTGTAAAGATGCATGCCACTTGTTCTTTTGTGCCCACATATTCAACTTTGATGTTATTCTCTGCAACATGTTCTCGTAGAACGTGATACTTGATTGGAATGTGCTTCATTTTGGAGTGCATCACCGGGTTCTTTGAGATAATGATGGTGCTTGTATTATCACAATAGATTGGAATGGACTCATCATATTCAACATATATATTTGTCATAGTTGTTTCATCGATAGACCTGTGTTCAACATGTTGTTGTTGCAATATACTCTGTCTCAGTTGTAGATAAAGATACCGATGGTTGTTTCCTGCTTAGCCATGATACTAAACACTCACCCAAATAGAACGTTTCTTCATTGGTGCTTCGTCAGTCATCAATGCAACCTGCCCAATCTACATATGTGTAGGAAATAAGTGATAGATCATTTCCTTTTGGATACCATAATCCAAACTCTTTTGTTCCTTTGAGATATATGAAAATCCTCTTCACTGCTAATACATGTGATTCCTTTGGTGCTTCTTGAAATCGTGCCACCTGTCCAACTGCCTGCATTACATCTGGTCTGGATGTTTTCACATATAGTAAGCTATCAATCATTGACATGTATTGCCTCTGGTCTATAGACTTTGAATCATCATATTTTCTCAACTTGCAATTGGTTTGCATAGGAGTGGTAACTAGTTTGCAAACTTCCATTATGAACCCCTTTAGCATTTCTCAGATACACTTAGTTTGAGAAATAAAAATTTCTTGGTTTCTTTAACATATATGAAGACCCAGAAAGAAGGATACTTCTCCAAGTAATGACATTTCAAAGTCATTATGCCTATCCTTTGCAAATTTCTAGCTTAACCTATCATTAGTACTTCCAAAAACAATATCATCAATATAAATTTCAATTAATAAAATACTACCTTGAGTTACCTTGATGTAGAGGTTGTTGTCTGCACTTCCTTTCCATAGTTCGTAGGGAGTTTTTTCATTGTTGTTTCTAAGCATTACTCTATTTTAAATGTGAATTGTTATATGCATTGCATGTGTCCAAAAAATATCTGTCAATTTAGAATCCATTAGCATTGTTCGAGCCATTTCCTGTGTAATTATCGTCCATTATGATAATGTTTCTTTGTCTCTGAACCACTCTCTGAACCAATCTATGAATCCACGCTTCGTCCACTTTCATATATCTGTCCAAACCTGCTAAATATTCTTACAAATCCATCTATGTCCATACTGTCCAAGACTTTACTTGCACAACTGTCCATAACGCTGACCCATGTATCACTATACTATCATGAAGTCTTGATTAATCTATCAAACTGTACTTCTGCTAACTGAATTCTCTGGATCTGTCTTCTCAAACTCTACAAGCTGCTTGAAGGATGGTTCTTTGGTCTATCACGACTATCACATAGACTCCCCCTGTCTAATATTCATATTACCTAGGAGTCTCTAAGTTGGATGGCTCAAAACAATTCATGCTTTGATGTGTATTCATTATCATCTTCATTGGTAGATTCATCATCTCTCTAAGCTCTGACTTCTTTCTTTTTGTCTATGGATTCATATTTCACTACAATACCTGA
The DNA here is from genome assembly GCA_009831015.1 of Picea engelmannii. NCBI lineage: Eukaryota > Viridiplantae > Streptophyta > Pinopsida > Pinales > Pinaceae > Picea > Picea engelmannii. The sequence continues at coordinate 168,059 of ML782643.1, forward strand.
AAGTACAATCTCTTGAACATGTTCCTTATTTACTTGTCCTTCTTTTCTTTCATTTATTTTTCAAACATTTCTATATCTGACATCCTTCTTTTTCTCTGTATATTTTTCTTCATCTCGTTTTATTGTCACTCTTGCGATCTTTGGGACCTGGTCTTTGTTCACCTGTTCTTCCTATTTTCTTATCCATACTTTATTATATCTAATATCAGTGTTCTCTTTCATGGAAGTATCAATCATGCTTCTATAATCACGAGCTATGTGTCCATAGTTATGACATTTGTAACATTCAATGTTACGTGGAGCCACATAGACATTTCTTGCTTGAACTTTTCTTTTATAACCCCTGCAATATGCAACCTTATGTCCAAAGTTAGTACAATAAAAACAATGACCATAAAAGAAATTTGGGGTGCAGTACTTCTGAATTTCCACCTTGACTAATCATGATCATGATTGAAGCTTTTTTGTGGCTTGAAAATGGATGGTCTTCTTGAAGATGTATCTTTATTAATTTTCTTATATTTTGGTTGACCATGATTCATTCATTTGAGTACTTATGCATAACTCTTTATATTTTCTTTATTCTTCTTTTCTAGCAACGTAGAGTGCTTCTCTTCATTCTCTACAACTGATGTGGATGTTTCTATCTCTTCAATGTTCTTGTTGAGATTGACGATTTTGACTCTTAGTGTGACCACTTATTCTTCAATATTCTCAACCTCTTCTTCTTTCTTCATTATCTGACACTTCATGACCTCTTTTGTTCTCCTTTCTTCTTCAATTTGGATTTTCAATGTAATTATTTATTCTTTTAGTCTTCTCTCTTCTTGACCAAACTCTTCCTCAAGTTGGTTTAAGTCATTGATTCTTTCTTTGAGATGATCCATCAGTATCTTTTCTCTCTTTTATGCTTCTTCCTTTTGTGTTGTTATGTTGGCTTCTAAACATTTATTTTGATATTCTAGAGTTTCTTCAATTCTTCTGGCCTCTTCTAGTTGAAATCTTAAATTTTTGATGACCTTCTGATCTTTTTGAGAACCTTGAACACTTTCCTTTTGCTTCATCAATTCTTTCTTGGATGACTTGTTTTCTTCTCTTTCTTTCTTTAGATATTCAATTGCACTAATCAATTTTTCATTGTAATCATTTTTTTCTTCTTCATACTCTTCCTCTTCTTAATTTGTCTGACATGATGAGAATCTTTCTTCTTGTTTTGTATCTGCATCTTCTTTGGCATTTTTTGAATCTGCGATGGGTGAAAAATATATGTCATGTAAATTATCCCAAAGTTCTTTGGCTGATGAAAATTTACCAACATTTTCTCTTACTGGATTAAGTAATCCTTTTGAGATGAAATCCATTGTTATTTTGTTATTCTTCTTCAATTCCTTCTTGGATGCAGTCTTTTCCCTTTTTGAACTATCATATCCTATAACAACTGATAGCCAAATATAATGTTCGTGTGCCTGTAAAAATACTTTTGTCCCTATGCTCCACATCTCATATTTAAAACCATTCTGACCATTAAACATTGGTACTCCATTCTCAGAATAATCCATGATCTCATTCCAGTGGTTAAACTATTTATTAAAGGAACCTTCTTTGATACCAATTGTTAGATTACTGAGAGGGGGGGTGGATCAGTAATAGATAAATTTGATCATTTTTCACCATAAAATGAAAGTGTTATATCAATGTAGCATTATCATCCAATAGTTGCAGAGTAAATAAACAATGAACAAATGAGCAATCACACACATACACAATACACCAATGTTTTACATGGAAACCCAAAACGGGAGAAAACCACATAATGTTTTTTCTTATATGTCTTGAAGAATTACATTCATTGGAAGCACCAACTTCCTTTGTTTTCCAGTTGCAACTGGAAGGATGCTCCAACCCCCTAGTTTCTCAGGCTACAACCTGAGGGAAACTCCAACTCACCAATTCTCTGGCTACAACCAGAAGGAGGCTACAACCCCCTATTTTCTCCAGATACAACCGGAAGGTGGCTACAACCACCTGTCCTTACTTCGTCCAACCACTCTGACGTATAATTAGAATGATGGAACCACTGTCACACTATCACTTTGAGATATACTATTGTAAACCTGTACCAATCAACTTGCACCAAACAACATGTACCAATAACCTGAACCATGCATCAACCATGAATCAACCTATACCTCAACCTGTACCATAAACAAGTGCATAAACCATGCACCAACCTATACCAAACAATGTGTAGTCAACCTGTACCATAAACAAGTGCATCAACCATGCACCAAACCTATACCTCAACATGTACCATAAACAAGTGCATCAACCATGTACCAAATCTATACAAATAACATGTCACAACAACCTGTCCAAACAACCTATCACAACAACCTGTTTCATTAATCATATCAACCAAAACAGATATACTCACCAAGATCAATCACCAAGACCACTCTCAAATATGTGCATCAACCAAGCATAAAACAACAACTCATAATCATCACCAAGATCAATATGTGCTTCTAATAATATACCAATTCAAGTATGTTGCATCATCCATAAACCATGTGTCAACAATAATACTAACAAGTGCCTTCAACCATGTACCAAGTATGTACCAATCATGTATCAACTACTCATCAACTATGACTCATTAAGATATACCGACATCATCAACTATAAGCCTCATGTATGTTAAACCCTAATATTGGCTCATTACCCCTTAATTGGGGCATATTATATTAGTAATGTTATTTTATTTATGTCGGATTTAGGCCATTAGTTGTAATTATACCTCCTAGTCTCCTATATATACCAAGGAGACATTTTCATTTT
>ML782643.1:175333-196048 GCA_009831015.1 Picea engelmannii
TATCACCAAAGTACTATGGCCCTTATAAGGTGTTGCAAAAGATTGGTACTATGGAATACAAATTGGAGTTGCCTGCATATTCATGAGTACACCCAGTTTTCCATGTTTCATGCTTAAAGAAGGTTATAGGCGACAAGATCCCAATTCAAACTATATTGCCAGAACTTGACGAGGAAGGAAAAATCATATTGGAGCCTGAAGCCATCGCTGACACAAGAATTCTCCAGCTGAGAAATAGATCCATTTCAGAGTATCTCATTAAATGGAGAAAACTACTGGCTAAAGATTCCACTTGGGAAGATGAGTCTTTTATACAGAAGCATCCAGAGTTACTCAAGCGTTGCAGACAACACTTGTCTCAAGGGGAGGAGCATGTTAAGCCCTAATATTGGCTCATTACCCCTTAATTGGGGCATATTATATTAGTAATGTTATTTTATTTATGTTGGCTTTAGGCCATTAGTTGTAATTATCCCTCCTAGTCTCCTATATATACCAAGGAGACGTTTTCATTTTGAATCATCTTGTACTTGAACATTTAAGTGGGGTAAAAGGAGGTTGCCCCCTCGAAGAGGCTTATTATCTGAAATTATATCTTTTTCAAGGCGTTGAGTACTTTTTCTGAGGTTTTTCTATGCTATATTGATATTTGGTTCTTAACAATGTGTGTGTCAACTCATCAACTACTTGTCTCAACCATGTACCCAAAATGTACCTTAACCAAAAGGCCTCATCAATTTCATCATCCAAATCTGATTTGTAACTATGTAATAGACCTAGTGTATATGATCACATACATACAAACCTTCATTAACTTTAACAACAAGAGACTAGCATTTTCATCAAAATTCATTTTAGTCTCACATGACTAGTTTTGGATTAGTCAACAACCCTAACTTGAAATAATCATAACTATATATTTGTAATGAATACAGTTCTGAAAATAGTACACAATGTTATTTGGTGTGTTTTATACAATTCCTCCAGGCTTCACTACTTGGAACATCTCAAAAAATGAATTATAGAAAAAATGGCATACCTTGTTGAATTCTGGCTTATTCTAGAGAGTGAACTTGTAGAGCATGCTCCGCATAGAATATTTGTTATATGGATATGAAAAATTTACAAAAAATACTACAGACTGTACTCTAACCAACACATTTGGTATTACTTAATGTGGATCTGTTATGAATAAGTTATGACGTTTTTACTCGAAACACTTGTTTTAGACTAGATTCAAGACTAGCCACAAACCCTATTTTCCACAGAGTGTAACTCCAAAACTACAACGACCCACAAGCTATAATCCGTACCACATATACTTGGATATGTTTTCTCAATGGTCTATCAATTTTACGGTCTGAATCACTCTAGAAAAAAATTTATTACGAAAATGGTGAGATGGCTTGTAAATAACATACTTTAGAAAGCATCATCAAAATAATTTATCCTCCCTTGAATTTCGGCCTTCTTTACTTCACCTTCTCTTTGAAATTCGGCTTAGATATCCTTTGGTTACCTCAGTCACCTATAGATATTCAATATTCTCAAGTGTGATTTGAAATGAGAGAGCCTTGCCTCTTATTTATTCTTTCCTGTAGCTTCCTCAAGGGGTTACCTTTTAACCATCTTAACTCACTTTCTTTATTTTAGGGTTAACCAACTTCTAACCACTTATCCAATTAGTAATTTATCCATTAAATTTATTATTTAAATAATTTATTTTGTATCCACTTTGACTTATAGTACACTCATCACTTCACTTTACCTCAAGGGATTACCTTCTAACCATCTTAAACCACATTCATTATTTTATGGCTAACCCACTTCTAACCACTTGTCAACTTATTAATTTCTCCATTAACTTTATTATTTAAACAATTTATTTTGTATTCACTTTGAATTATAGTGCACTAATCACTTCACTTTATTATTTACCTTATAAAAATCTCTTAAACCACTTTAACTACTTTGACCTTTTGGGGCTTCTAGATGACTCATGAGGGTTCTCCAACTTCACATGGCCATAACTCTCTAACCGTGAGGATTTATGTGGCGTTCCACATACCACCGGAAATGGCATGACATGTACTATCCATCTAGAATAGCCTTACCTGCAAATATATGAAAACTCATACCATTATACATCAAACAAACTTGATTCCATTACCCAAAGTTGGGTTCTCCAACTTCACATGGCCATAACTCTCTAACCGTGAGGAGTTATGTGATGTTCCACATACCACTGGAAATGACATGACATCTACTACCCATCTAGAATAGTCTTACCTTTAAATATATTAAAACTCATACCATTACACATCAAACAAACTTGGGTCCATTACCAAACCTTTGTGCTACCAGAATTCGCTACTAGACTTTTTCCAAGGGTTGACATCAATCACTAAGGGTTGACATCAATCTACAATATCACTCTCCAATGGTTGACATCAATGACAACCAACAATATATACCAACTGTCCATCAACCTAAGCCAATTGTCTGACAACTAGGAGTAATCTCAGAAACAAATTAGGGTTTTGATCTCAGATAAAACTATAAAGATAGGTCAATATAGAGAGTTCAAACACACAAAAAAACTTGAGCAGTTAAGAAATTTGAGTGACAGAGAGAGGGAGAGAGAACATGCAACCAAGAAAGAGGCATTTCCATGCAATGAATAGTCTTGTAAAATGATTCGCATATTTATGTACAGTCATATAGACAGGACCGTATGTATCAAAACCCTCATATGGATCGGACCGTATAGGCATTTGTACAGTCCATATAAATAAATCATACCCTCCCAGTAGGTTGTTCTACTTAGTTTGGGGTGTTTTTTGGTATCCGTGTAGTGTTGTTTTTTGGGCAGCTTATGGAGGTTTCCTTGTAAATTTTTTTAAGGAATGAAAAGCTAGTTTTGAAGGAGTAATTACTTGTGTTGTGTGAAATTGATTTTTTTCTTCTGCTATTTAATTGCTAGCTAGTGTGATTAATGTTATGGTCTAAAATTTATTTATGCATTAATTAAATTCAACAATCTACTTGTTTGATTGAGATCGTAAGGACTTTAGTCACCTAGGGCTTAGTATTTTTACATGGTATCAAAGCTTATTTATCTGATTGAGATTCTCTAGGATTTGCAATGGTAAATCAACTGCAAGGAAGGACCAACAACAAGAGGGTTTCAAAATTAATTTTTAGATTCGAGAGTTTGTGTAGTAAATCTCATAGATGGCATCAACTAGCCTTAGGTTTGAGGACATACTGGATGGTGTGCATCGAATTTCTTATCATGGAAGGTGAGGGTAAACTCTTAGTAGAAGAGAATAATCTCTGGGATATTATCAAGGAAATTACTACTTCACCTATAGATCCATAGGAATTGGTAGCTCACAACAAGAGATAAGTGAAATCCAAATAGATAATCTTGGATGTCATAAAGGATCATCTAATCCCTCATGTATTCGAGAAGAAGACAACAAATGAGATGTTTGATGCCCTAGTAAGACTCTACCAAAGTGAGAACATAAATATGAACATGATATTGAGGAACAAACTCAGATCCATAGTGATCACCAGATAAAAAACAATCACCAATTATCTTATGAAGGTCACACAGGATTGTGATAATCTTGTAGTAGTTGGGGAGAAGGTTGTAGATGTAGAGCTAGTGAACATGCCATTTAATGGATTACCAACTTCATGGGAACCAATTATCACTTTGTTATGGAATTCTCTATTTGGATTTGGAATGATGGAAATGGTGGCAATGGCGTCGAAATGCATGCCAAGGGTATGTTGCTTAGTCACAGTTTGTTGCATAGTTGTATGAATTCTTTGACACAGACACCCACCATTTAGGACGCCCGACCAAGTTAAACAGTCTGGAATAGTGGAAGATTTTATTGTTTCCTTTGAGCAATTGACTTTCTGCACGGGGGGCGTGACAGATGCCTTCTTCATGGAATTATTTATCAGTGGCCTAAAGGATGAAATCCACACCTAGGTCATCATGGCTCACCCCCAAACTTGGTTGGAAGTCACTAAACGTGCTAAGGAGGCACAATAGGTCATCTTGGCCCAGAGAAGAAAACCCACTTTTGTTTCCCATCCTAAACCCAACACCCCTGCCCCTCAGGCCACTCCTATAATTGTGATGATAAATAATTTTCAGGGCACAAGTGTAAAGAACATCAAATTTTTATGGTCATTTCCAAGGATGTTTTTGATGAAAATGTTGAGGTTTCACCTAAAGCAACACTACCCCCAACTGGTGATATTATATCTCCCTCTGATCCTCCTGAAGTTGAACCATTGATTTCGCTGCATGCTCTCATTGGTTTTTCTGCTCTCCAAACCCTCAAATTGATTGGTTACATTAAACAAAAGAAATTCATCATCCTCATTGACAGTGGCAACACTCATAATGCCATTCATCATCGCCTTGCCCAAGAAGTCAATTGTTATAATATTTGTGTTGTCAACAATTTTCAAATCATGATTGCCAATGGTGGTTCCATGAAATGTGGAGGGCGTTATGAAAATGTGTGCCTACAAATTGGTCAGTATAACCTGAAATCTTACATGTTTTCTATAGACATGGGTGGTTGTGACATTGCGCTTGGTGTTGAATGGTTACGCACCCTTAGGCCCATACTCGTGGATTTTAAGGATTTAACCATGCAATTCCAATAACAAGGTCAACAGTGTAAATTCCAAGGAATTACAACAGGTGCTCCGCAAATCATCAGTTCCCACCACATGGAAAAGTTACTCAAAAAAGGTCATTCTGGTATCATTGCCCAAGTCCATTCCATTCAAGCAATTGAGACACCCCAAGTACACCCCGAACTTCCAAATATCATTTCATGCCATCACACTATTTTCCAAACCCCCCAAGGCCTTCCCCCATCCCATGGCGACCATGATCATTCCATTCCTTTAATATCGGGCAATCTTTCTGGAAAAATTGTGGCTCCCCTAACAACTCTCCTTAAAAAGAATGCTTTCGGTTGGACTCCAGCAGTTGAACAATCCTTCCAAGCCTTGAAAGAAGTTATGTTCACTACTCTTGTACTAGCCCCACATGATTTCACCAAGACCTTTGTTTTGGAATGTGATGCATCGGGGAGAGGAATCGGGGAAATTCTCATGCAAAATGGACGACCTTTGCCTTTCACCAGTAAACAGTTATTCAAGCGACATTTGGGCCAATCAATCTATGATAAAGAAATGATGGTTATTTTGCATGCAGTGGATCTATGACACCCTTATCTATTGGGACAATGGTTATCAAAGCCTCAAGTACTTCCTGGAACAACGAATTTCCTCCCCATAGAAATAAAAATGGATGACCAAGTTGTTTGGATATGATTATGAGATTACAAAAAAGGTAAAAAAAAATGTGGTGGTTGATGCTCTTTCCAGGAAATATGAAGAAGAAGGGTCCCTCTTTTCCCTCTCATTCATTGTCGCCGACTGGCTTCAGGTTGCTCGCCAGGAATGGTTGCAAGACCCCAAAATCTCCAGCCTCATCCAAAAACTGCAACAGGATCACCAAGTTGCTCCAGGGTACTCTTGGCACAATGAAGAGTTTTTCTATAAGGGTCGCCTATATTTAAGTAAACAATCAGGCCTTAAACCCAAGGTGCTCTATGACTTGCATGTGTCTCCTACTACAGGGCATTCAAGTTTTACCAAAACTTATAAACAGGTCAAATGTTCTTTCTTCTGGGATAGTATGAAACAGGTCACTCGCACCTTTGTGGCCGAATGTGATATATGTCAACGCAATAAGGGCAACACTGTCAAAAATCCTAGCACACTCCAACCGCTTCTGATTCCACTTACTATTTGGACAGATATTTCTATGGATTTCATTGTGGGCTTACCCAAATTAGGAAATAAGTCAGTCATCATGATGGTAGTGGATCGTCTCTCCAAATATGCTAATTTTTGTTCTCTTCAACACTCGTTCACAACATCTACAGTGGTTCAAATTCGTATGGATCATATCTTCAAAATCCATGGAATGCCTCGTTCTATTGTTTCTGATCGTGATCCAAATTTTACCAATAATTTCTAGCAAGAATTATTCATGCTCCAGGGAATCCAATTGCAACTCAACACAACCTGTCATCCCCAGATGGATGGTCAAACGGAAGCGGTCAACAAGTGTCTAGAAACATATTTGAGGTGTTTTGCATCCGACCAACAACATCAATGGGTTCATTGGTTACCCTTAGTTGGATGGTGGTACAACACCTCTTACCATACGGCTACTCACATGACTCCCTTTGAAGTAGTCTACGGACATAAACCACCATCAGTTCTTCCATACATGCCAGGTGTCTCCAAGGTTCAGGAGGTCGACCGCAACCTTACAACCATCATGACCATTCTCCGAACTCTCAAAGAAAATCTGGTCATGTCTCAGAACCGCATGAAGCAACAAGCATATCAAGGTCGTTCTAAACGTCAATTTGTTGAAGGGGACTAGATGTTTCTCCGTCTACAACCGTACAAGCAGACTTCGCTTCAATATCAGTAGTGTTAGAAACTTTTCCCCAAATTTTATGGTTCTTATAATATTCTCAAACGTGTGGGGTCAGTAGCCTATCAGTTAGCTTTTCCTAGTCACTCCAAGCTACATCATATTTTTTACGTCTCATGCCTGAAGAAAGTGATTGGCACCAAGTGCCATGCTCAGACCAGCCCACCAAAGTTGGATGAAGAAGGTTCCATTTGGTTGCATCCACAAGCCGTATTGGACCAGCTAGAGCATAGTCTCTGTCAGCGCACCATCCAAGAAGTGTTAGTTCAATGGAAGGATACTCCACTAGAAGATGCCACCTAGGAGTCGGCTACTATTATGCAACAATTTCCTCATCTTAAGTCTTGAGGACAAGGCTCTTTTTTAAGGGGGAGTGCATGTTAGGGACCTAACCTCCCTAACCCCTCACGTAGATAGAATAATATATTTTCAATATAATAAAGATCAACAATAGTTAATAAGGCCTATTTAATAAATATGAACAAGTCAATTTAAGAAGACCTAATAGAAGCCTCCGCTTCTAGAAAGATCTTCCTCTAGAATGTTCTTTAGAAGATTGAATTAGTATAAATAAGAGTAGGAGGCATGAAAAAATTTGTCTTGAGAATTATTGTAATAGAGCTCTACTCTGCTGGAGGTTGCCCCCTCGAAGAGACAAGTGAACATTGCTTTCTTTGAATAAATGTATTATTTTTGGTATTTCTCTTTTCACAAGTCTAGTGTGAATGTGCGAGAAGTAGTTCAAGATATTTTCAAAAAGTTATTCTATTTTCGAAAAGTAAATTCTATTTTGTAATTCACTTTAGTCAAAAAGTGAAAGTCTTATTTTTAGCAGTTGATTCTAAAAAGTGTATTTCATGCATGCATGACTTAGACTAGGAGTAATCTCATAAATAGATTAGGGTTTTTGTGTCAACTAAAACTATAAAGACAGGTCAAGATAGAGAGTTCAAACACACAAGAACACTGGAGCAGTTAAGCAGGTTGAGCGACAAAGAAAATGAGAGAGAGCAGACAACCAGGAAAAAGGCATTTCTAGGGAGCAAGCAATCCCATACAGAGATTCACATAGTTCCGTACAACGTACATAATAGTTATGTATAGTTGTACGAAACATTTCCATACAGTTGTACATACAAAACCGTATGGATCCATACACTCGTACAGACAGGACTGTACAGGTCGTACTCTCCTAGCGGGTTGTTCCGCTCAGTTCGAGGTGTTTTTTGGTATCTGTGTAGTGTTGTTTCTTGGGCAACTTGAAGGTTTCCTTTTAAGTTTTTAGAAAGAATGAAAAACTAGTTTTGAAGTAATTACTTGTATTGTGTGAAATTAATTTTTTGCTTTCACTATTTAATTTTTAGTTATTGTGTGATTAATGCTATGATTTGAAATTTGTTTATGCATTAATTAAATTCAACAATCTACTTCTTTGATTGAGATCATAGAAACTTTAGTCACCTAAAGATTGGGAGTTTCACAAAACCTAGAAATCCACTACCTAAATGACCTTTTAGTAAAACATAGCACATGTTCAACAAGCAAACATTATCAAAGATGATATCAAATATCATGAAAAATATAAGGTTTTAAATAATAAAATCATTAAAACGATAATTTACTACAAAAGATTGTAAAGAAATGTCATGTGCTGCTTGTAACACTCTGCCATGTTTTTCAAAAGACAAATGATAAGATAAAAGCAAAGAGATCTAACAATCAATTTAACACATAACATTATACTATTGAGCAACCATATAAATTAAACATCATACATCATTCCAAATTCTACTGAAAATATTTAAGAAAAACACCATATGAATGGAATATTATATAAATAATATATATTTAGGTTTTACAAACCATATAAATTAAACATCATACATCATTCCAAATTCTACTGAAAATATTTAAGAAAAACACCATATGAATGGAATATTATATAAATAATATATATTTAGGTTTTACAAATGTCATGTGGTGATTGTAACACTCTGCCATGTTTTTCGAAAGACAAATGATAAGATAAAAGCAAAGAGATCTAACAATCAATTTAACACATAACATTATACTATTGAGCAACCATATAAATTAAACATCATACATCATTCCAAATTCTACTGAAAAGATTTAAGAAAGAAAACACCATATGAATGGAATATTATATAAATAATATATATTTAGGTTTACTCTTAAGCACCATAAGTATTTGCTCATGTGTCTCTTCTATCTTCACGGAGTCATCTATGTCCATTATCCATTTTTATGATGCTTTGGTTAAAGGAATCTTAGCAAGGCCTACGAGAAGATTATACTGCAAAACAAAAATATTAAACTTATAATCCCACATATAATTGCTTATATATTGTACAGATCCCAAGGTTTGGAAGAGCTCCCAGTGACAAAAGGCAGCAGCCCTAGGCTGCATATGTCAACTTAAATATATTATAAAGATTTACATTTATGAATACTATACTGTATCAATCATTTGACATAAGTCCACATTCCGTATTACTGTGTTTGTCTATAGACATGTTAATTATGGCTTAAGCTTATCACCATATCCAAGGTTTCACCTAATATAGGTCAAACGCTTCTCTTTGTACATAGAAAGTGTACTCTGCCTAACAAAGGAATAGTATGCACCTGTTAGTTTGAAAGCAAAGACATATTTGCTGCTGGTTCAACTTGCACTACCAGTAATCTCCACAAGAGCACAACCCATTCTTAAAGCGGTGGAAACGGTTTGCATCTCTCACAATAATTTCTCGCCCAATAATCTTGGAGATGAACTTAGCAGCATTGTGGCAGTCACTACACACTCGAAGGTTCTTCATGATATGAATGGGGGTGCCTGGACTTGTGTTGATGACTCCAAAAGCAATGGCCAGCTTTTCACTGTGACTGAATAGCATGTTTTCCTTCACCTCCTTCTTCACATCGTGAAGCACCAGATTTGTGTTAGGCACATATCCAGCCTCCTTTATTTTCCCATACAATGTTTCCAAGGTTGCATATAATTTTTCAGATTGAGGATGTGTTCTGTCTCCGACGAGGAATGTATGAACCTCTCTACTAACCTCAATAAAACTACATCCTGGTTGCTTCTTTACTTCTCCTTCTTTCATCATTGTCCACAACTTTGTTACATCCTCCCACCTACCGGCCTCAGCATAAATGTTTGACAACTGTACATAAGATCCAGCAACGTTTGGTTCTAATTCAAAAAGGTGTTTTGCTGCCTGTTCTCCAAGCTCAATATTGCCGTGCATTCTGCAGGCCCCCAGCAAAGCCCCCCACACAACAGCATCAGGATCTGATGGCATCTTTTTGATAATGTCATGTGCTTCATTTAGATGTCCCGCACGCCCAAGAAGATCAACCAAGCATGTATAATGCTCCAGCTTAGGTGCAAGGCCATATTCCAACTTCATGCACTCAAAGTAATGCTTGCCCGCGTCTACTAACCCTGCATGAGAGCAGGCAGTCAGAACACCTACTAAGGTGCTATGATTTGGCTTTGTGCCTGTCCGTTGCATTTGGGAAAAAAGAGCAATAGCATCCTTACCATGTCCATGAATCCCATATCCCAGAATCATTGCATTCCATGAGACCACATCTCGTCTTGACATCTTGTTAAAAACTTGTTGAGCAATGCCTATATGCCCACATTTAGCATACATGTCTAAAATCCCAGTGGCTATAGCAACATGAGATTCAAATCCACTTCTTATTACATAAGAATGAATTTGCTTACCCTGTTCCAGAGCCAGTAAATCAGCACACACAGGCAGAATACTAACCATGGTACTTGAGTTGGGTTTTATTCCCTGGACTTGCATTTCGTTGAAGAATGCCAATGCTTCATAAGGGTGGCCATTCTGAGAATAACCAGCAATCATTGCATTCCATGATACAACATCTCGTTGAGTAATTCTGTCAAACACTTGGTATGCACTCTCTAAATTCCCACATTTGACATACATTGACGCGAGCGCAGTACCCAGAAAAACATCTGACTCAAATCCCCTTGCCATAATATCTTCGTGAATCTTCCTGGCCACTTTCAGATCTGATAGGCTACCACATGCATTGATCACAGACATAAATACCAACTTGTCCGGCTTTATGCCTGCGCGTTGCATTTGATAATACAGCCGCAGCGCTTTGTCCCAGAAGCGGTTCCTTACATAATCTATGATCATGTCTTTCCATGAGAAAACATTGCGTTGCTGATGTTGCTGTGTCTTGGTTCGTGTGTGTTGGTTGTGGTTGCCATATGCGTTGGCACCTGCTGAAACTTCCCTGTTTTTCTTCACTTTATTCCTCGGCCGCTGGTTGGGAGTACAATTCGGTTCATAAAATTGAAAATGAAGATGATTAGAATTTGCATTCAAAACTAAGGGCAAAGGGACATGCCTGTGATTATTGTATTTATGGAAGGAAGTTTCATTCGAAGATGGAGATCGTGATAAAGAATATGGGGAAAATCGCAACAAATCCATCCTACACAGATCATGAGAAGAGGAGGGTTGAGATAACACCATCACTGTTCACACAGATTCCTATGCACCAACATCTTAATGACTTCGGCATCTACGAATTTGATTTTAGCGTTTGTTTATGCTCATGGTTGTTTGAAACAATACGCCTCTCAGCGTGTATTACCTATTTAAAAAAACCCTTAATGTGCTTTCAATCCGCATGGGCATTTGAAATTTCTTTCTACGAAAATGTTGAAGGCCTTCTTATGAAATAAATTTTTAATTAAAAGTTTCACAAAGTTTCATTGTATTGCAACAAGCTCAATTTTTGTCTCGTTTTGTGTGTTTTGCATTTTTGTCTAGTTTTGAGTGTTGCCTCAATTTCCGTGTTCATTGTAGGGCTTTTTTTGGTACATGGTTTGTACCGATGGTTTTTTATTTTTGGTTAAGGAATTAGGATTGTTGACTAATCCAAGCCATTGGGTTAGGGTTTTGGATGTTGTTGGCTCCTATATGTATATTGTATTGTAAACAATGTATCACAATGGAATATAGAATATGTTGGTTTTCCCAGTTTGGATTTCCAGGGGAAAAATCTTTATGTAATGTTTATATTTATCATTGTATACTTTATGTTCTTTTATTGAAAATTTGTTTGCAGTAAATATTGTACAAGGCTAAAATCTACATTTGGTATGAGAGTTGTGTTGGCTTCAGGGAGACATCTTTGTGGTCAAAGGTTTGGCTCGAGACTGTGATAAGTCTTGTTACAGTGGGAGATCTGTGGTATTGATTTTTCAGGTGAAAAGAAATGGCGAGTAATTCGAAAATGGAAATCAAGAAGTTTAATGGGCAAAATTTTGAGCTGTGGAAGCTCAAGATGGAAGATTTGTTGGTGTACAGAGATCAGTGGATCGCGTTAGATCTAGGTATTGCACCTAGAAGAACTTCAACAGATGACTGGAAAAAGTTGGATCGGAAGGCGAAGAGCATAATCCGATTGTGTCTCTCAGATTCAGTGTTACTGAATGTGTCAGAGGAAGCTACAACCAATGATTTATGTGATAAGTTGGGGAAGTTGTATCCGTCTAAGTCCCTAGTAAATAAACTATTCCTGAGAAAGAATTTGTATAACCTGAGGATGAGAGATGGAGACTCGGTGGCAGAGCATTTGAATGTCTTCAATACTATGGTAAGTCAGTTAGTATTTGTTGAAATTAAAATTTCAAATGAAAATAAGTGTATCAATTTATTGTGTTCCTTACCAAACTCGTGGGATAATCTGGTCGTGGCCATAGGTAGTAATACAACTGCCTTGAAGTTTGATGAAGTGGTCTCATCCTTGTTGTTAGAGGAGATGAGACGAAAGAATATGGAAGGACAGAGCGCAGACGCATTATTTGCAAAAGGATGCTCCCAAGAAAGAAATAGATCTAAGTTCTCAAGTGGGAGATCTAAGTCTAAGGGTAGATCTAAATCTATCGGAAAGTTTGTAAAGGTATGTTCAAGATGTGGAAAAGAAGGGCACTACAAGCAGTAGTGTAGATCCAAAGTTGAGAAAAAGAAGGGATCTGAAGAATCTCCTTCTATAGAAGAAAAGACCTCCAAGGGAGAAGAAGGGGATGTGTATTTGGCTTCTTCAAGAACACATGCAGATCATGAGGCATGGTTGGTTGACTCAGGTGCATCATTTCATATGACTCCCCACAGGGAGTGGTTCTATGAATATGAAAACTATGATGGAGGTAATGTTTTCTTAGGTGATGATTCAACAACCAGAATCATAGGATGAGGAAAAGTCAAGTTGAGGCACATAGATGGAAGGATTAGGACACTGCCTGGTGTTCTACACATCCTAGGTTTGGCCAGAAATTTGATTTTTGTAAGCAAAATGGATGATGCAGAGGTAAAAACAATATTTGAAAAGGAAACATGCAGGATGGTTCGAGGAGCAATGGTGTTGTTGAAAGGAGTTCGATTTGGAACTCTGTATAAGCTGCAAGGAAACATTATTAGTGATGGGTGTAATAGTTCCATTGTTCTTGATAATGGAGTTGAAGAAGAAAGAACTCCTACAGTCTTTGGAGAAAAGGTTATGTTGTGTCATCAAAGACTGAGGCATATCAGAGAGAAGGGTCTTCGACTACTACACGGTAAAGGTATGCCTAACTGCTCTCTAGATTTTGATTTATGTGAACATTGTTTATATGGTAAGCAGAATCAGGTAAGATTCTCTTCTAGTGCAACGAGGGTAGAAGGAATTTTATAGCTAGTTCACAGTGATGTTTTTGGACCTTTGTCGGTCCCATCATTGGGAAAATCTGTGTACTATGTCTCATTTATGGATGACTTCTCGAGGAATACTTGGATATATTTCCTCAAGAAGAAATCTGAAGTCTTTGACAGGTTTAAAGAGTTTAAGGCTCTTGTTGAGAATCAAACAGAGAAAATAATTAAGGTGCTCAGGACAAATAATGGCAGAGAGTTCTATGGGAATGAATTTGAAGAATTATGTAAGAAGTGTGGTATAGCAAGGTAGAAGACTACTCCATATACACTTCAGCAGAATGAAGTTGCAGAAAGAATGAACATGACGCTGATGGAAAAAGCAAGGTGCATGCTCAGTGGTGTCAGGTTAAGGCAAAAATTATGAGCAGAGGCAGTGGGTACTGCATGTTACCTGGTCAACAGATCACCCTCATCAATGTTAGATTACAAGACTCCATAAGAGGTATGGACTAGTAAAAAACCTTATCTCACACATCTCAAGGTATTTGGATGTGATGCATATGTTCATGCTCCAAAGGAAAACATGAGTAAGCTAGATAAGAATGATGAAAAGTGTATCTTTATTGGATATAAAGATGGTCTCAAAGGTTATAATCTTTGGAACCCATAAACTAAGAAGGTAGTGTATAGCCGAGATGTGGTATTTAGAGAAATGAAGGATGTTATTAAACAAGAATTCCTACCAAGTAAGGAAGAACTAGAGAAAATGGAGTTTGATTTAAAGGATGATGAATCAAACTTTACAGAAGAACAGGAATCAGAAGAAGAAGATCATCATACTCCAATATTGAGGAGATCGGTTAGAGAAAGAAGGCTATCGGAAAGGTATACTCCATCTAGTTTTCATTCAAATTTTTCTTTGTCTATTACTAATGATGATCCTAAAACTGCCAGGGAGACAGTGGATTCAGAGGATGGAAATCTCTAGAAAAATGACATGGACAAAGAAATGGAAGCCTTGGATAAGAATGAGGATTAGGATCTAGTGGAGTTATCAACTGGAAGAAAGCCCATTGGGAACAAATGGGTATTTAAAAAGAAGCTGAATGGAGAAGGAAAAGTGGAGAAATACAAAGCTCGGTTAGTAGCAAAAGGTTATTCCCAGGTTGAGAGAATTGATTTTGGTGAGATTTTTGCTCTTGTTGCCAAGTTAACCTCTATAAGATTTATGTTATTTGTTGCTGCTGCATTTGATTTTGAAGTAGAATATATGGATGTGAAGACAACATTCCTACATGGAGATTTGGAAGAAGAAATATATATGAAGCAACCAGAAGGATTTTTTATGGAGGGAAAGAAGGAGCTAGTATGCAAGTTGAAAAAGTCTCTATATGGTTTAAAACAATCACCAAGGATGTGGTATCAAAAATTTGATACTTATATGTCGAGACTTGGTTTCACAAGAAGCAAAGAGGATCATTGTGTGTTTTTTAATCTAATTGGTGATCATTTGATTTATTTGGTCTTGTATGTGGATGACATGTTGTTGATAGGAAACAACAAGGAAATTATCCAGGATGTAAAAACTCAGTTGTCCTATAAATTTGACATGAAGGATCACGGTGCTTCAAATTTCATTTTGGACATGGAAATTAAAAGAGATCGGAAAAATAAGAAACTCTAGTTAAATCAGAGAAAATATGTCGAGACAATATTGCAGAGATTTAATATGTAGGAATGTAAATCGATCAAGGTTTCTATTCCTATTGGTGTAATGTTATCTGCGAATCAGTGTCCCAAGACACAGGAAGAGGAGGAGGACATGTCTCATGTTCCATATGCAAGTGCAATTGGTAGTTTGATGTATGCAATGGTGTGTACTAGACCGTACATTGCACATGCAGTGGGAGTTTTGAGCAAGTATATGTCAAAACCATGGAATGAGCATTGGACAACAATAAAAAGGGTTTTCAAGTATTTGCGTGGCACTACTAGCTATGGATTGTGCTACCAAGGAAGACCGAGATTGGACAGAGTGGTGGATATACATGGCTTTGTGGATGCAGACTGGGATGGAGATCTAGATTGTAGGAGATCTACAATTGGATATGTGTTTAACCTATTTGGAGGAGCAATAAGTTGGATGAGAAAAAGACAGGTTGTAGTGGCACTTTCAACTACAAAAGTTGAATACATGGCAACCACTTATGCATGTAAGGAAGCAGTATGGTTAAAAGTATTGTGTTCAGGTATTGGGTTGGTACAACAAGCTGTAAGGATAGATTGTGACAGTCATAGTGCAATTTTTCTGGCCAAGAACCCGACTTATCATTCAAAGACAAAGCATAGTGATATTCAATATCACTTTGTGAGAGACATGGTTGAAGAAAAGAAAGTATTGTTGATGAAGGTGGACACTTTGAAGAATGTTACAGATTCATTAGCAAAATCTGTGAGAACTGAGAAGTTATTTAGGTGTAGAGGATCCATGGGCATTGTTGCTCTGGATTGTTGACTATGTAACCCTGTAACCCCCTGTATGCAAAGAAAACAACAAGTGGGAGAATGTTGGGTATGTGTTATATTCTTTGCACAAGTAGTAGATTTTTCATTACCTCGGGCGTGCAGGGGGGTTTGAGGGGGGAGAAAGCCACCGAGAAATGTTTTTTGCCTCGGGAAATGTGTCACATTTTTTCCTCGTTTTACATG
Source organism: Picea engelmannii (assembly GCA_009831015.1). Taxonomy (NCBI): domain Eukaryota; kingdom Viridiplantae; phylum Streptophyta; class Pinopsida; order Pinales; family Pinaceae; genus Picea; species Picea engelmannii. The sequence continues at coordinate 191,312 of ML782643.1, forward strand.
TTGCCTCAATTTTCGTATCCATTGTTGGGAAGTTTTTCAACACATAATTTTTTCCGACGGTTTTCTATTTTCGGTTAAGGAATTAGGGTTGTTAACTAATCCATACCATTGAGTTATGGTTTTGGATGTCTTTGGCTCCTATATGTATATTGTATTGTAAACAATGTATCATAATGAATGAATATATAATATGTTGGTTTTCTTAGTTTGGGTTTCCCGGGGAAAAATCTTTGTGTAATGTTTTTATTTGCAATTGTATATTTTCTGTTCTTTTACTGAAAATTTGTTTGCAGTAAATATTGTACAAGGTTAAAATCTACAGAAAACACAACATCAAAAGGCCTGGGGGCCCAGTGGTCCTGGTGGTCGTGACACATAATGTAGACAAGTCTTTAGATGGCTTGATGGATCGGTGGCCCAATAGGCCTGATGGTTAGTTAAGCAATGTTTCTGAGAAGAATTGTTAACCTGGTGGGTTGTCTAATCCCGGTCGTTAGTTATAGGGATCAACGGCTTAGATCAAAGGACTCGATCGGAAGTGAAGTTTGAAAGTGCAATGTTAAAGGCTAGCGGACCCGATGGGCTAGTGACCTAGTGATCCCGATGCCCAGTGGCTCTGTATATCGTATTGGAGGATCACTACAGAGTTAAATACCTAAGGGGACCAGTGGACTAGTATCCTAGTGGGTCGGTTAATCCGATTGACCGATGAATAGGACCATTCGACCCCGTAGATCGACGATGGAGATGTAATCAAGGAATGATTCAATGGTTGTTGAGTGTTGAGTTATGTGCAGTGTGTTTCGAGAGCTCCAATGGCCCAATTAACCTGTGGACTGTGAAATGATCATGTGCTAAAAGGGAGGAAATTAATACTAGTTCCAAAGGATCTTTTTGTAGTCCACTTCAAGGAGAGTCAAAGGGAGTTGGAGCCGACAACATGAGCCAAAATTTTGCTGAAGAAATGAAAAGATAATTTGAGATGTCCATGCTTGGAAAACTATCACTCTTCCTAGGGTTGCATATTTCTTAAACCAATAAATGAATATTCATTTCTCAGACCAAATATATCAAGGAGATGTTGAATAATTTTGAAATGGAAGACTGTAAACCTATCAGTACACCCATGGTCATTGGTTGTAAATTAATCAAAGAGGACAAATCAAAGGAATCTAATCAAACTCTCTTCAAATCAATGGTAGGAAGCCTACTATATGTGACAACTTCAAGGCCAGATATTATGCAAGCAGTAGGGTTAGTCAGAAGGTTTCAAGTTTCACCAAAGGAAACATATGTGTAGGTAGTAAAAACAATATTTAAATATTTGAAAGGCACAATGGATTTTGGTTTTATCCCACATGTACAAACTTTACACTAACTGCTTACACAAATGCAGATTGGGTAGGTAGTGTATATGAAAGAAATAGCATGAGTGGTGGAGCTTTCTTTCTGGGAAACAATATAGTATCTTGGTTCAGCAAGAAGCAATCCTCAATTCTGTATCCACAACAGAAGCATAATACATTGCAACAACAACATGTTGCACACAAGTGCTCTGGATGAAACAAGAATTTCAGGACATTAAGGTAGAATATAATTAGCCAATATCAATACTGTGTGACAATACTAGTGCAATAAACATTTCAAAGAATCTGTTTATGCATCCAAATAAAAAACACATTCCAATCAAATACCACATTTTAAAAGAGCAAGTCACAAAACAAAATGTCAAGCTAGAATATATTGGTACAAAGGAAAAGGTTGTTGATATATTTACAAAACCCCTCCCTAGAAAAACATTTTAATAGCTCAGACAAAAACTGGGACTAATACTCATGTCATCCAATCACTAAATCACTTCAAGAGAAGCACAAGCTCAGGGGGAGATGCAGAAAAATAGATGGTTGTTGGTTGCAGAGCAGAGAATAAAGAGTAAAGAGTAAAGGGGAGAAAATTGTTTTTTCCATAGATGTCAAAGGGGGAGAGTAAAGAGTAAGGGGTAGAAGTTGCAGACAGGGGGAGTATCAAAATTAACTAAGCGTTGCCATCAATGACAAAGGGGGAGATTTTTGGAAATAATGTTGTCATTGATTTCATCATTGAAGACAAGGGGAGTTGCCTCTACCACCTATTTACTTAGCAGAGAGAACTAAGGGAACATGCATTCTATAGCTGGAACATACAATGAATTAATCGCCCAGACAAAGACTTGCATTCTACAACTAGAACATGTATCCTTCAGCCTTAGAATTAATCGCCCATGCACAGTCTCTTGTAGGGAATTGATCGCGTGATAAAGATTTGTAGTTCGAAGTCATTTGCAAGAGTCAACAACTTTAATTTATCCCACATCCATAATGAAAATTGATTTCAATTGATTTATATTGCAAAATTGTTATCACATAGTTTGAATGTGAATGGAAGAGTTATGAAACCCTATGCAAGGTGTTATTTTTTAAGTTGTGGGGCCCACCATGCCTTAGATTGAAAAACCAGAGTGTTAGCGCGGTGGATAAAAATTATGGGGGGCTCAGTGGCCCTGTTCCTTGGTGGGCTTGTTGGACTGGTGAGCTTGGTGGGTCGATTGCCTAATGGCCCAGTATACCAGAGTAAAGGTGTGAAAGCATGAAAGGTTGATACCTCGATGAGCTGGTGAAGAGATGTGAACCTGGTGCCTAGAAAAACTTGATCATTCATTGGAATATCAATGATTAAGATTGGATCAACCTCATGATGGAAGTGTGTGCTTGAAAGGAGAAGGTATGGTAGGTCGGTTCCCTAGTGGACCGATGGATGATGCCACATCAACACCACAACAATGGCCACACTGACACCACATTAGAGCCATGACAACAGCCATGTCAGTGGCACGATATCCACCATGTCAATGCCATGTCATTCAACACACATGGAAGGGGTCCATGTGGAGGCCACGCCATCTTCCATGTCAACATGGTGGCCCGATGAAGTATATCGACATATCATATATTGTGTAATCATATTAGAGTGAAGGTGAGGTGTTAAAGTCTTGAGGTCCCAGTGGATCGGTGGTCTGGTGGGAAGATGACTTAGTAGTCCTGGAGGCTTGGTGGTTAACCGGGCCGGAGCAACTATTTGAAAGTGAAATGTTAAAGTCTATGTGGGCCAGTGGCCGAGTGAGCCTGGTGGGTCAGTGGTCCAGTGAGCCTAGTGGCTCGGTGACCTGGTGGTTATGGAGGCCCCATATACTAGATCAGAGCATCAGAAAGTGCATCCTCAAAAGGCCCAGGGGCCCAGTAGGATGATGACTCGGTGGTCCTGGTGGTTGGTGTTATCACTGAAATATCATCTGCAACATTGCACACAAATGGTTACAGAAACAAAACAATGCCAACAACAATTAGTTCACCTATATCACTGAAATGCATTCAAAAGGAAAAAAAAAACTATACAATTGGGTCAAAAATTAACATGCGCAAATTCACCAAAGGAAGCGCGCACATAGTGCGCAGTGTGTGCAGGCCAACAAATCCCTCAGAGCGCACAATGTGCCAAGTAAGCGGCTATGTACAAGAAAATTCATGCACTTCTATGAATGACACATTTATGGATCTTGTCGGCCCCTCAACCACTTATGGACCAGCTCCCAACACGATTTGACCTTCATATCTGAGGGAAATCTGAACGGGGGGTTGTTCAAGGACTAGAGGGTGCCCTAAAAGGCCCCTTGTTCACACCAAGAACCAATTACATTTTTCCTTGAAAAAATGCTATAAACAAGAGCCATGGGTGCACTAAGAAACCAAGATCTTCATAGTATTGTTATGCTACAAGAATTCTCCCTTGAGAATCGTCTTTTCTCTTTGGAGCATTCAAGCATCATTGCAATAGGTCATTCCACTCACCTCTTGAGGGAATAGACATTGTTGTTCTTCACCATTTTCCATTTTCTTCCATTGTAATAAGAGATCTCCATTAGGGAACTCAAGAGCCCTCCCAAGGAGGAAGAGGGGACTCATAAGTCCTCATTTTTCTCTACGGTGTTTTGCCTACTAATCTATTGATCCATTGGTAGCATTATGTTGGTCACTGGTTGATTTTTACGGTTCTAAGTTTCTCATGCTTTCTAACTTTTATTTCTTAGTTGTTTTAGGTTATTTTTTTGTTTATACATGTGTTTGACTTGTTTAACCCACTCACAAAATTTTGTCTTGTCTAATAGGATCATCTAGATATGCAAGTGTTAGTGTTTTGCTCACCCAAGTGACAAAACCAACACAATAGATTGGCGACCATACTGGGGATAGGTATCAAATTCCACCCTATTTGAGCTTAGAGAGCACTTATTTTTAATCAGTTTGTCTTGCAAGTACCAAAACTGGCCTAGCCCAACCTGCCAAAGGCAAAATTTAGAGCTAGAGGAGGAGTATTTCATTCAAAAATTTCTCCCTCGACGCGTGACAGGAAGTGCGTGGATTTTCCTTCCCACAGAAGTGAACTCTATGCACTTTGCGCTACACAAACTTCTTTTCACTATGTTTTCTGCTCATTGTGCGCCCACTGCGCACCTGTCAGAGTTTTAACCCGTGCACATCTCTAGTTTTTCAAAATTGTATTTAAGGGTAAAATCATGAAGCTGGGTAACACTTTCGTGACAATCGGGTCTCCAAAATTTCTAGCGGCAATTTTTCGGCCGAACAAATATTACTTTCGGCCGAAATATTATTCGGCCGAAAATTTTCACGTCAAATTTAACGG
>ML782643.1:196885-229043 GCA_009831015.1 Picea engelmannii
ACAAGTTTTGTTTTTACTGTAAAGTGAAATTCTAAATAAAAAAAATACTTTTATATGTCGGAAGTTGAATAACTTGTGAAAATACAATTTTTTTTGTCATAAAACAAGCAAAAGTGTAACCCACCTTCATGATTTCACCCTAAAGGTTTTTATGATGATTTGAAGGCCCCTAGCTTTCATTTTTTGTTTTCATGTACTTTGTAAGGAACCTGCATTCCACTTAGAGTCCTTTCCCATATGAAAGGTTAGCTAAACATAGGCACTTAAGGGTTAAAAAGAACCAATATTATCCTCTTTTGCTTTGGTTGCCACATGGATGGCTTGGTTGGCTTGTAAAAAATTAATTTGAAGTTGTTGCTATCATACATAAGTCACTTAAATTGGGACTAGAAGTTAACTTTGACCCTTGAGTATGCTCTTCTCTCACACCCTAGTGTGATCTTGAGAATCAGAAAGGTGGTTAAATGGACATTTCATCTCCCTTAACAAAATATTTAGGAGAGGAAAAATCCCCCCTAGGGTTTCTCTTAGTTTTTTGAAATCATCTTAAAGTTGTAAGCACCCATGCATGCCCACATGTTGCAAACTTAGGATAGTTTCTTGAAATTGTTTTCTTAGTTTATATCACAATCTAGGGAAGTTTAAAGATCAAAGTAATGGACCCATACATGCCCACATGCTTACAATCTAGGATATTTTTCAATATTTCTTAGTATAAACAACATTTAAGGAGTTTAAAGGATTTGTAAGGACCCATATGTCCACATGATAGTTCTTTAGGGATTTTAAAATTTCGCAAGGTTGTACCAATTATGACACGTAGTAATCTAGGTAACAAAGATTTGTAAGAACCATGGGAAGTCCACATGTTGCAATCTCACACCTAACTTATTAAAAAATTGGCACACTTTCTCACTTACTTTCACACAAAGTCACTCCTCACTCACATAATTTCTATTTCGAATAGTGGAGGTTGAAGTAGGTTTTCTTTAAAGGAATTTTGAAACGTCCCACTACTTCTTGTGGAAATTATCCACACCCATTAATTCAAACAAGATTGGTTCACACCCCCAATCTCTCATCCCACAACATATAATTTTTTTCTAAAAAATCACTAAGTTTTCCTCCACGGGAGGTGCCAAAAGAATTTTTTTAGTCTAGGTAGGATCTCGGGGGCAGGAATCCAAATAACACCCCGTTATCTAGTTCTCACATTTTCAAACATTATAAGTTGACAAATAGGGAACTTTTATATCCTCCAAATCAAGTGTTCCTACACCATAAGGTAGGGAGATACCCTTGAAGGGTTGAAGGCTGAGGTCTGGTTGTTCTGTGCATCCCTCCTTGAGTCACCCAACTCTTGGAAAGGATCCAACCCATGACCCATTTCTGAGGCCGAAAATCTAACTGTCCCACTTTGACTGAGGTACCTAGTGACTAAAATTTATTACATCTACCCATGTGGCGATTGTGGGTTGCAATCGCACCTTAATCATATTTTGTGTGGCTATTGGGAAATATCGCCAGCTCTTTCGGGATATGCACCCTCTACCCCTCATTATAACTAATTATTTCAACCTTCACTAGTTCATCTTCCAATGGCTTCAGACCCCACTGTTGAGTGCTCTTGGAAGGCCCAGTTTTACTCGAGAGGAAGGACGATGCATCTTTTAGGACCCGAGCATTTGTTTTACTTATTCCCCCACGTAGACAAAATCCACCTATCCACATGTTTGCTTATTTACAATTGATTTATGTATGATGCTCATTTGATTACATGCAATTGTGAGTTATATTATCTTGTGAATGTCCAAATTATACAAATCTCTTGTCCATTTATTGCTCTATTGTCACCATTTGCACACATCCACTTTGCTAGTCGGAAACCATAGGGGACCCATGAAATCCTCGTCGTTCCTGACGCTTGCAAAATCTTCCTCCTATTCTAGGAGGAGTCCCTAATCTTTCCAAATCACTGGATCAACCATCTCACACCCCTGTGAGTGATACTATTTTGGGACCAACTTCACTTGGTTCCACTTTGCTTGGGTACAATTCCCAAGGCCATCCATCCACTAGTTCTCCTTCACAAGGAGGCAGGGAGAAAACATCTTCTCAAAGGAGAAGTACAACCCCACAAATACCTCTCAAGAGATAGGTCCACTACCTACTCACATGATGGTTGGAACTAACCCTCCACCAAATATTCCTATGCCATACTTGGAATCGCTTAACATTCCTGATTTAACCAAACTCACGAATGATCCCATTTTGCATGATCCCACTTGGCCCAATATGCCTACCAAACTACCTTCAGATATTCCAAAGTTTGAAGGAAAACTAGGGGATGATCCCACCAACCATGTTATGACCTTCCACTTATGGTTATATTCAAACAACATCATGGATGATTCCATCCGATTAAGGTTATTTCAATGCACTCTCACTAGTTCCTCAGCCAAATGGTATGTGGACTAAAAATCAGGGTCCCATGCGACCTTTGAATCATTGGCCAAGGCCTTTTTGTCCTTTTTCTAGCTACCAGTTCATCATGATACTGGCTTAGAACTTCTCTCGGATTTCAAACAAACTAATGCTATCCATATAGCCAATCACATCCATGAGTGGAATCGACATCGTAGTTTGTGCAAAGCATAAACCACCAAAGAACAATGTCTTGATTGGTTTCTCAAATCACTTGTCTTTTTTATTGCCAAGGATATAGCATCCACCTTCCCTCAGACAGAGGAGGAGGCCATCAACAAGGCCCAATAGTTTGACCTCATCTATGCTCAATCAGGTTACTTATACATAATGTTACCTGATGCACCCAGACCCGCACCATTTGGCTAGGACAAACCTGGGATGTCCCATGTTGCGGATGGGTTGATTGGTTACATGATGCACCACCAACCTTACAACCAACTTCCACCTATTTACGATGCACCTCAATATCTGCAACCCTATGGAAGGACATCTTATTACCCTCCACCCACTTACCAACAATCATATCATGTTGTTCCCCCTCAATCGTTGGGGGGACCTCCACCAGTACCCTAGATGCATCTAGTCCCTCAATCAAATGTGGGTCCACCCCCAAACCCTCCATGCGACCATAACAGTTCTGGAGGTACTTCAACTTCCTATAAGACATATGGCTCAACCCCCCAAAACAATCCGTACTTTCCATTTCCTAATTCTCCACAACCACTCGCTCCTCCACAAGGACACACAACTGTCGAAGTTAATTTTGTTCAGCCCTCCCATTCAACAACTTCAGTTTTTGAACAGTTGAATATGGAAAATCTATCCCATCAACCAAATAATTCCAAGAATAAAGGGGAAAACCAAAACAATAATAACCTGGGATTAGGAGGAAATAACCCCCAACAAAACCATCCCACCGAGGGAAACTAGAACCCCCAAGGGGAAAATAATAACAAACGATAAGGGAAGAACAACAAAAGTATTCAGACTAACTTCCCTTGCACTCTCTATGGTGAGTATGGACACTATACACACCATTTCCTCCAAATTTCAGACTTCAAACGGATGAAAGACTCCATGAACGCGCAACGCCCTCCAACGTCGTCTACCCCTCAACAAGCCCCATGACAGTATTTGCAACAGCCACCTCCGGTCGCTTTGAAAAACCCTATTCCACACCAAGATGTGATGAATACCCAACAGGAGGTACACCCTAACCCACCACAAATGAGGTAGTATCAAAACCCAGGTCCCATCCAACCTGGAAATCCGACTGATCGCAACATCCTCCTTACCAGCGAAGAAGAAATTATTTTGCAAACACGTGGTCACTAGTACAGTGTTCCCCCTGAATATATCCCAACCACTTCAGAAGAAGCTCTAGATACAACTGGACAACCCTTGATGATCCCACACCCTAACACTGTACCAAACATTCACATACCTCACATTCCATTATGACGAAATTCCAATAACCCTCATGCTAGGGAAGCCCATAACTACAGTCTAGTCGACAACTTAGCTCAGTCTTCTACAACCATGTTTGTATTAGAGGTCCTCCAAACCTGCCCAACTTAGGGTACATCCTTTCTTTTCACCTTGTGGGTAGTCGACCCGACTGATACTAGACTCATCACCTTTGATCTAGAAAGCAGAAAACCACGCCTCCCCTCCCTAGTAGCTTTTCAGATACTAGTTAATATTCGAAACATCACATTTCATCAGTGTATCATCGATGAAGGTGCATCCACATGCATCATGTCCAAAGTAGTCTGGCAGAAGCTCGGATCCCCTGAGCTAGTACCATATTCCTTTACCCTTAGAGCTTATGATGGTTGACCCTCGTCCTCTGAAGAGCTCTTCCAAAATGTCCTCGTCGAACTCGGGGGAAAAACCATCCTCATCGACATTGAATTTATCGACGCCCCACTTGATTACAATATCTTGTTCAAATGTAGATACATGTATGCTATGAAGGCAGTAGCCTCTTCTGTGTTTCCAATGATGATGTTCCCCCACAAAGGGAAAATCGTCAACATTGACCAAAACACACATTATGAGCCTAACCATTCTGCCAACATTGATAACATTCTTCCCCTTGTCTGCACTAGCTCGGATGCTTATTTGGTCATCGACATGGGTCCCATAATTTTCAAGGACCCATATTTGTTGGGGGCATATCATGGAGTCCCACCCCTCCTACACCCTTCAACACAAGTGTGTGTAGTATCTTCTAATGGAACAGATATCAAAGACACCATTCCTCCCATGGAGGCCTCTCCTCACATCCATGTTAAACCAATTGAATAACTATTACCTCAGGAATTCCCTGAGAACCCCATTGCACCACTTATCCCTGATCCCCCCCCCCCTCCAGGGGAAAATCCCGGTTTGGGAGACAGTCCCCCAAGCCATTACCCAAATTCCCTTCTTCTACCCCCCACCTGCATCCAAGCATTCCAGGTAGTTTCAACCCTTACCCTTCTTAACATGGTACTTTCCATCCCTGTATGGTATCTACATCCACCTGCGATGGTTCCTCAACTATCTCTCCCTCCTGAGACAGAGGGAATACCTATGCAGATTCTAGTACAGGCTCCTTCCACACCACCATCCTCCCCCACTGTTGGCACCATTGTTGTTGTTGGGGGTAGACGAAATAAGAAAGATCCCACATCTACACTTCCTCCCTAAGTTCAACCTCCTTGTGCACTATGCAAAAGAGAAGGGAACCCCACTAATTGATGCCCCACTCTTCCCGAGTTACACAATCTGATCCAACTCCCTAGAGAAACCACATTGCTGGCGAGTTCACCAAGTACATCCACTGCTACTACAGAGTCCTCCACTGTAGGGAATAAAGGGTTGTGAATCAAATGTGCTTGTTCCATGTGTTCAAAATATGGCCACTATACTCATTATTTCCCATCTCTACCTTAATTTCACCAAACCTTAGCCGCAGTACGCCAAACGTCTCATGCAGAGCCCACTTGAATGCCTTCTACGGAGGCTCACATTATTGATATTCGATACATTTTGTCATCAGTACCTACATGAATGAGGCACCCTCCATAGTATCAGGGCATTCACTTTATGTCCAGCAGTCCCTCACACCCTATACATGATATCCCGTCTGCGTCCTCACCATAGGAGGATAACCACACACTGGTAGTTCCCCCTATCACCTCCCAAGATCCCCTATATTCTTTTATTTTTCCTTGTGACGAATATATGATGGAAGAAATCACTACCTTTTATTCCCCATGGAACACACTCCATCATCGAGCATTATTTCTCTCACAGGAGGCCTTTCAGCCTCTTATCCAAACTTCCATATGTGCAATCGAAACCAAGGATTTTATTCCTTTGGGGCATATAGATTGGTTCAATAACCCTATCCATGCCCCAAATTCTTTTGAAGAAGACAACATGGCCGTCAAAATTCACATTTCTATTAAACCAGGAATCATCGAAGAAATCACCATTGGCACCACATGCTCCCTTGAAGAACTCACGATTTACAAATCTCTTTTTCAGGAATACCGGGATATTTTTTCTTGGTCATATACGGAGATGCCCGACCTTGATCCATCTATAGTCGAACATCAAATCGACAATTGGCTATATGTTTCCCTAGTACGTCAAAAGCAACGCCCTCTTCCCCCATCCAAAGACGTGGCTATCAAAGCTGAATTTGACAAGTTAGGCTCTATTGGGTTCATTTAACCATTGTGTACACTTTGTGGGTATCCAACCCCATCCCTGTTAACAAAAAACACTATTCATGTCTGCACATATTTTCGTGATCTCAACCATGCTTGTCCCAAAGACAACTTTCCCATCGACCAAATTATGGATGATTGTGCCGACGATGAGGCATTGTCCTTTATGGATGGGTTCTCCGGCTACAATCAAATCCAAATAAATACAGCATATCAGTATAAAACTGCTTTTACCACCCCTTGGGGTACCTTTTCTTATTGTGTCTTTCTTTTTGGACTCAAGAACGTAGGTGCTACATTTCAATGGTCCATGACCTATGTTTTCCATCATCTTACTCGTATCATTCTTGCCTATTTGGACGACCTCACTTCTCGATCCAAATAGAAAAATCAACATTTAGACGACTTACGCATTGTTTTCTAATGATGTCGCCATTACAATATCCGCTTGAACCCCCTCAAGTGCGTATTTTGCATAACTGTCGGATGCCTCCTTGGGTTCATTGTTTCCCAACATGACATCACGGTGCACCCCCCTAAGGTCCAAGATATCACGAAAATTTCACCACCAAGGAATTTACACCAACTACAGATCATGCAAGGCAAAGCCAACTTTTTACGTCACTTTGTCCCAGACTATGCCACTCGCACGCACAATTTCCTTCACCTCCTACATCATGATATCCCATTTCGATGAAACGAACATGCTCAAACCTCCTTTGATGATTTAAAATCTGCCTTATCCAATGCCCCTTTGATTAGTCCTCCAGACTATGACCACGATTACATCCTCTACTTCTCAGCCTCAGTCGTCTCAGTAGCAGGAGTCCTCATCCAATTAGGGGATGATGGGCATGAACATGTCATTTACTACATCAGTAAAGATCTTTCAGGGCCACCCCTGAAGTACAATCATGATGAGAAACTCATCCTAGCAGTTGTCCTCATAGTACAAAAGATGTGCCATTATATCCTGCTTCGAACTACCAAGGTCATAGCAGGTTCCAACCCCATGCAATACTTACTTAGTCGACAGAAAATTAATGGAAAATTTTCCCAATGGATCATCATCCTCCAGGAATACGACCTAGAGTTATCAAATCCCAAAAGAAAGAAAGTGATTTTCCTTGCTAAACTCATTACAAATTTTCCCTCAGATGCCACATCTTCCCCCGTCAATATAGATTTTATTGATGAACACCTCTTCTTCATCCCCTTTGATGACCCATGGTATGGTGAACTTCTCGTCTACCTTAGGACACAAAATTTTGGGTCTCACCTCTCTCAAGATGATTGTCGATGCATTCTCCATCAGGCCCCTCGATATCTCCTCATCAAAGATGTTCTTTATTGACGCGGGGTCGACGCCATCCTTCTTCGATGTTTTACCATTGACAAAGCTGACAGAGTCTTGAATGATTCCCATAGCGGCACTTGTGGTGGTCACCTATTGGTTATGTCCACCGCCCAAAAAATCATTCGAGCAGGGTACTTCTGGCCCACATTGTTTCATGACTGCATCAACGTTGTCAAGCAATGCAACAAATTACATCTCTATGCAAACAAAGCATGAGCGCCACCAACTCTTTTACATCTAGTCATCACCGTCAACCCCTTCTGCAAATGGGGAATAGACTTTATGACTTTCCATCCTCCATCCAATAATGGACACAAGTACATTGTCGTGGAAGTAGATTATTTTACCAAATGAGTCGAACCCATGCCCACCTTTAACAATATTTTTGAAACATCAACATGTTTTTTTCTTCAACCATTTCATTAACCAATTCGTAGTCCCACTACAGTTAGTGTCTAATCACGGTAAACACTTTGAGAATGAGATATTTTCATAACTCTCCTCAAAGCTGGGCTTCTCCCATGAGTTTTCCTCCCCATACTATCCTTAGTCCAACAGATAGGTCGAGGTTTTCAAAAATGTCCACAAATCCATGCTACAACGTACCATCAACAAACATAAGACCAACTAGCATCATATGTTGTTTTCCACATTATGGGCTTATCGCACAGCAGTCAAAATTGCCACTGATTTTTCATCGTTCCATCTCATCCATGGGATCGAAGCCACCCTCCCTATCGAGTGTGAAATCCCCACATTACACACTGCCATAGAGCTATTACCTAACATTACTCCAATGGAGCAACACTTGATGACTTTAGAGTCGTTGGATGAAGATCATCAATCTTCATTACAAAACAATGAGGTAGCTAAAAAATGGTCCAAATCCATCTTTGACCACCATGTCAACCTTCGCTCATTTAGCGAAGGAGATATCGTCTTGGCCTACGATATCACCCAAGATACTCTCATCCATGGGAAATTCAAGTCATTATGGCACATACCCTACATCCTCCAAAACTACCTCACTAAGGGTGCATACATCCTAGCCTCTCTAGAAGGCTACCCTCTCAAAAAACCAGTCAACGGGTTGTACCTAAAGAAGTTTTATGCCTAAGAGTAGCCATTCTACCTTAGTTTTTTCTTTGTACGCATTTGTAGAGTTTTTAGTCTTATTTTATGCCACCATTCCACATGTCTGGTCTATCATCCATCAACCTACCACATCGGTTACAGTGACGGTGCCAGCCACTGGACCTAGAATCTCGCTTCAGCCGCTTGGGCCCTATATACCCACTCACATGTGTCGCTCCACTCCAGTGGCATATGTTTGGGCTCAACCACCAACAACCAAGCTGAATACATTGTCGTCATTGGTCTCCTCGCCAAGGCCAGTCACCGCCACATTCGTCACCTTAGCGTTCTATTATATTCCCATCTTGTCATCCTACAACTCAACAATGTATATCATGTTCGCGATCCTTGCCTCTTTCGCAAATACCTACAAGTTAGACTATCATATCGCAACCTTGATTCAATCACATCTACACATATTCCAAGACAATTTAATCAAATAACAGATAGCATGGCTAACCTAGTATTAGATTTGATTTTATCACATTAAAGCATCATCACATATACATAAACATCATACATATGTCACAACATATAGAAAATACATCATAAATCATAAAAAACATCAAACACATGAAGACAAGAATGATCCCAAAAAATATGTCCATATATATATATCATCAATAATGTCACAAGTGTTTACAAAATTACAAAGTACATCACCCATAGGCTAATGAGTCCCCTCACCCCTATAGGTACAAAATGGGTACCCACTACCCTAAACAAAAAGGGTATCAACTACCCTGTACAAAATGGGCCCTCGTCCTATAAAGACATAACCCAACACTCATGGTGCCCCTAGAGATCCCCCCCCCATGTCCTCTATTAGTTGGAGGCACCCCACCAGTTGGGGGCTCTGTAGGTCCATGGGTCAGCCGACCAGTCATCGTTTCCCCCACTACAACTTCTCGACATATCAGGGTCCACCACTCCACAGGTATGTCCATGCACTTCTCTAGGACCACCTCGTCCTAGATGTGGGCCCACTTAGCCTCTAGTACACCCTACAACACCCGCTCAAAGCGACGGTGTAGATCCTCTACCAATGCCTCGGCCTCTTCTTGCGGCGCATGTGTTGGTCCAACAACAACATCATCTCATCTCCGTCTCATCCCTGTCTTCGACTCTACCGATGATGGTCGCACTAGTTTGCGATGAGTTGACTCCCTGACCATCTCTGCCTCATGGCCTCAGGGTCCCACATCTGCAAAACAACACCAAAGGTAGAGTCAACATCCATATATACATATATAATCATATGCTACACTATCAAAATAACAAACATAAATACAAATACATACCTCGAACATCCCAGTCCTCCCCAGGAGGCTGCATTATGTCTGGTTCATGTCGGTAATCCATACTAGCGTATGGGTACCGTAGTATCACCTGTGGAATCTATTGCCACACTCGTGCCATCGTGGCTGTGAAGTAATGGACACCCTCTCCACTCCCATGTTGAGCCAGCACATCGGCCCACCACATCAATTGTAGCTCTCATGGCCCCACAGGCTCCAACAGAATCCTAGGGCACAATAAGGGCACCCTCTCCAGAAACCAAGCCACCAGAATAGACCCAAATGCAAATTTAGTAGAGTCGGATGTCCAACACTGGTGAATTTGCCCCATCATCCTGGTGTGCAGCAGAATCCCCCAGGAAAAATGGTCCCCATAAAGGACCCTCTCCATGATCCTCAACTGACATCTCGTGATCTGCTGAGTCGCCAAGGATCCATAGATCCTCACCACCATAGCGACGATACACTCCATCAGGAGGTCCTCAATCACTTCGATCCTAATGAATGACCCTGACATCGGGTGTGACCCTATGCAGTGGTGATGCACCAAGTCACCCACTCTCTCATCCCCCGACAACTCGGGGTCAGTAGGAAGGGCCATCCCATAGAATGGGAGCCCCATCAAAAAATAGACATCCTCGACAGCCGAGAATGTAATTTGTTGTCCCCTAATGATGAAACACTACAGATCAGTGCTACACATGGCTATCAAATACTAGAGTAGGAAATCCTGTGACCATCAAAGGGCAGTTGAAGAAATTGAGCAACACGCAAGTTGCCAAGTGCCTCCGAACTCCCGGTTGTTGTCTCATCGCCTCCCGGAGACGGTCCCAGTCTCGCTCTCTCTAATGAACTGACATCGCACTCTGTGGGCTATGTAGATCACCTACATCCACACAAAAACACTTGTTGAGCCTTCATCATTCATAAAAAAAATCAACAAATTCAAAATTTCAAAACCCTTAACCTTGTCTCCAATGTGTGGTTTTCACCCATACCGGTGTGCACATGTGAACGCCTGTTCATTGCACAAGTGCGCACTCATGCACAATTATCTGCAAAGAAGCCACGCATCTCATGTGCAGCTATCACCCAGATAGGTGCACACCTGTTATCTAGACAACTGCACATTGATGCATAGTTGTCTGAGAAATAACTGCGCACAGTGCACAACTGCCAATTTAACAGGTGCACATCTCATGCGTGACTGTATTTACCTCCCCCGCACCCACATGTGCGGCTATGTCAAGCATAGTTGCACACTATGCATGGGAAAAGGAATTATACCCATGCATATGGGCACGTGTATTCTTCCTTCTCTCGTGCACTAGTGGGCCCCCCACCCAAAATTACATTGTACGGTCCTCCGTACACCCCCTAACTACTTTCTACCAAATTCACATTATGCAGGAGGATGGGACAACTAACCTGTCTCTCGTAACTCCCAGATCGATCGAATCGAGCTCACGTAATCTCCAAATCTCCTAAGAATTCTCTCGTCAAATAACTACAACAACGGGTACAAATGAGGTAGCATTGTGGGCCCACCAACCATATATAGTCTCTTTTGCCAAACTTCCACACTCAGTTATAGGATCCCAGAGCCTCTGTTTTCCGATCCATTCTTAGCCACGGGATCTTGGTCCCCCCACCTACACATTCACATTCCTCGGGTCATCATCTAAACTTGGCCCCGGAGGAGCATTTTTATCACGTCACATTCAGGTATACATGCTCATCTTAAAAATTATCAGATAACTGCTATATGTTCTTTATCATTAGATATTTTTCACGTTGGGTATTTAGTTTTCATGTGTGCAGGTACCTGGTCCTCAAAGTGACGCAACCCCTTCATGTATATGTTCGACACTGGCATGTAATTATTCCCTATGTAAATCAATTTCATCTCCCAATCACACCCTCTGACGTTTACCTTTAGGGTCCTTACATCCAGCTTTGCAGTACCATCACCTCTATTGTATTTTGGTATTATCACCCGGTAGCACTCTCCCCCACATGAGTTGTCCCATTCATAGCTCCCCTTGGAAACTTGACACTCATGCTGATTTTACCCCCTAGAGATGGGAGTCTCGATAGTCTTATGCACTTCTGAGAATGAACCCCATACTTATCTCATCATATTTCTAACCTTCCAAGTGGACTCCCAGGTCATATCATCTCGGTTCTATTTTGACTGCACCCTTGCAGTATCATTAACCCTTCATCTCATCCACCATCAGTTTTCCCATCTGCAGATTTCTCTCCATTCATTTACCTCATACAGACACCCACCCATGGGGCCCCCACCCTCCACCAGTTCTCTTTCACAACTTGCGCCCTCACAGGCCAAGCCATCGTTCACTGGGGCACCCATTTCTGTATGTGTATACTCAACCCAACTTATTCTTTATTTATTTGGTAATTGTAAAAAGCCTTTGTTTCCAACATTTACTTAGCTTTTTGTCATCACCCTTGATGACCTTCTTTTCCTGGAAAAGAAACCCATGTCTCCCTTGGTTGGGACATCCACTCTTTTTCATTCTGACATCATTCACAAACCCTGAGTATCCCAAGTCTATGTACCCATGACCTCTAAGTTTGTCCACTTTGTTAGCCTTTGGCATAGTTTAACCCCATATCTAGTCGTCCCCCTAACACTAGATATAATTTTACGGTTGCTACCAATCATCCTTCAAAATTACCCAACCAAGGGAAGTCTTGAGTCTCACCACATCTTGACTTCGTTCATGTTACATGTTAGTACCTGATCTCATCTCAATGGATTTCACAAAGCCCTTTGCTTCTTGGCATCGTGTCTCCCTTTTTGTCGACATCAATGCAGTTTCTAGAAGGGAGACAATATCTTGACTCTCATTAACTTTACAATGAGGAGTCTGATATGGAACAAAGAGAATCGCCATTTATCTCTGATTCCGTTGACCCCCATAACATTCGACTTCAACAAACTCTCATGTTACAGTGTGTTTTACTATGTGACTATTGTAGTTGTTTCATACCAGTCGAAGACCTATGAATTCATTAGGCCATCAATGCCTATGAGTCATCGACACTTCTTACAGGCGTCCTTGCCTCATTTAAGAGTATGTTCACCATTTAGAACTTTCATTTGCCATTATCAACCACCCTTGAGGGCGCTGTGGTTATCTACATCAACATACATCTTCAATTATCGTCTCACATTTTGGTTAAATGACACGAGCATGGGGCATGTCTTCCTTGTTTGTACACATATTTTATTTTTTCTCCCTAGAGAAAGGTTTGGGTACCACACTTTCCCCTCTCCCTCCAACAGATTTCTCTTTCATTTCCTCTCAGCACTCTTCTTTACAATTTCACTCTCATTAAAAGAAACATTGATGTATTTTGACTATACGTATGCTCCTAACCTCACACATTAGGGGGCATATATTATCACTGAAATATTGTCCACAACATTGCACACAAATTGTTACAGAAACACAACAATGCCAACAACAATTAGTTCACCTGCAGCACTGAAATGCATTCAAAAGGAAAAAAACTATACAATTGGGTAAAAAATTGCCATGCGCAAATTCACCAAAGGAAACGTGCGCACAGTGCGCAGTGTGCGCAGACCAACAAATCCCTCAGAGCTCACAATGCGCCAAGTGCACAACTGTGTACGAGAAAAGCCATGCACTTCTATGAATAACACATTTATGGATCTTGTCGGACCCTCAACCACTTATGGACCAACTCCCAACATGATTTGACCTTCATATCTAAGGGAAATCCGAATGGGGGGCTAGTCAAGGACTAGAGGGTGCCCTAAAAGGCCTCTTGTTCACATCAAGAACCAATTACATTTTTCCTTGAAGAATTGCTATATATAAGAGACATGGGTGCACTAAGAAATCAAGATCTTCACAGTATTGTTATGCTGCAAGAATTCTCCATTGAGAATCATATTTTCTCTTTGGAGCCTTCAAGCACCATTGCAATAGGCCATTCCACTCACCTCTTGAGGGAATAGGCATTGTTTTTCTTCACCATTTTCCATTTTCTTCCATTGTAAGAAGATATCTCCATTAGGGAACTCAAGAGCCCTCACAAGGAGGAAGAGGGGACTCATAAGTCCTCATTTTTATCTACGGTGTTTTGCCTACTAATATATTAATCCATTGGTAGCATTATGTTGGTCACTGGTTGATTTGTATGGTTCTATGTTTCTCATGCTTTCTAACTTTTATTTCTTAGTTGTTTTAGTTTATTTCTTTGTTTATACATGTGTTTGGCTTGTTTAACCCACTCACAAACTTTTTTCTTGTCTAGTAGGCTCATCTAGACATGCAAG
Source organism: Picea engelmannii (assembly GCA_009831015.1). Lineage (NCBI taxonomy): Eukaryota > Viridiplantae > Streptophyta > Pinopsida > Pinales > Pinaceae > Picea > Picea engelmannii. Next base: position 211,220 of record ML782643.1, read on the forward strand.
TGTTGGTGTTTTGCTCACCCAAGTGACAAAACCAATACAATAGTTGGGAAACATAATGTAAACAAGTCTTCAGGAGACCCAGTGGACCAGTGATCTGGTAGGGTCAATGGTCGGTTAAAGAATGTTTTCAGGAATAATTGTGAACCTAGTGGGTGGTCTAATCCTGATCGTCGATCAGAGGGATCAATGGATTAGAGTAAAGGACCAGACCAGAAGTGAAGTTTGAAAATGCAGTGTTAAAGCCTTGGGGGCCCAACAAGACGGTGACATGGTGATCCCAATGCCCGATGGACCAGTATACTGAATTAGAGGATCAATTTAGAGATAAATACTTGAGGGGATTGGTGTATTTGTTAATCCAATTGACCGATGAACAAGACCATTAAACCCTACAGATCGACGATGGATATGTAATCAAGGATTGATCGGACAGTTGCTAAGTGTTGAGGTTTGTGCAGTGTGTTTCAAGAGCTCAAATGGCCTAGTTAACTCGGTGGAATGTGAAGTGATCGTGGGCTAAATAGGGAGGAAAGTAAGGTCGGTTCCAAAGGATATTTTTACATCCCATTTCAAGGAGAGTCAAAGGGAGTTGGAGCCAACCCCATGAGCCAAAATTTTATTGAAGAAATGAAAAGAGAATTTGAGATGCCCATGCTTGGGGAACTGTCAATCTTCCTAGGGTTGCATATTTCTCAAACCAGCAAAGGAATATTCATTTCTTAGGCCAAATATATCAAGGAGATGTTGAATAAGTTTAAAATGGAAGACCATAAACATGTCAGCACACCCATGGTCATTGGTTGTAAATTAAGCAAAGAGGATGAATCAAAGGAAGCTATTCAAACTATGTTCAGATCAATGGTAGGAAACCTACTATATGTGATAGCTTCAAGGCGAGATATTATGCAGGAAATAGGGTTAGTTGGAAGGTTTCAAGTTGCACCGAAGGAAACACATATGTAGGAATTAAAAAGAATATTTAGATATTTGAAAGGCACATTGTATTTTGGTTTATGGTACTCCACAGATAAAAACTTTACACTGGTAGATTACATAGATGCAGATTGGGTAGGTAGTGTGAATGGCAGAAAGAGCACCAGTGATGGAACATTCTTTCTAGGAAATAGTCTAGTATCTTGGTTCAACAAGAAGCAATCCTCAATTTCTTTATCCACAACAGAAGAAGAATGCATTGTAGTACTAGCATGTTGCACACAAGTTCTTTGGATGCAAAAAAAATTGCAGGACATTAAGGTAGAATATAATTAGCCAATATCAATACTATGTGATAATACCAGTGCAATAAACATTTCAAATAATCTAGTTATGCATTCAAATAGAAAGAAAATTCCAATCAAATACCACTTTTTAAGAAAGAAAGTCACAGAACAAAATGTCAAGCTAGAATATATTGGTACAAAGGAATAGGTTGTTGATATCTTTACGAAACCCCTCCCTAGAAAAAATTTCAAGTATCTCATATAGAAATTGGGAGTGATACCCATGCCATCCAATCACCGAAGCACTTTAATAGAAGCATAGGCTTAGGGGGAGTAGCAGAAAGATAAAGGATTGTTGGTTGTAGAGAAGAGAATAAAGAGTAAAGAGTAAAGGGGAGAAAATTGTTTTGCCATTGATGTCAAATGGGGAGAGTAAAGAGTAAGGGGGAGAAGTTGCATACGGGGGGAGTATCATAATTAACTATGGGTTACCATCAATGAAAAAGGGGGATATTGTTGGAAATAATGTTGTAATTGATGTCATCATTGAAGATAGGGGGAGTCACCTCTACCTCCTATTTCCTTAGAAAAGAGAACTGAGGGAACATGCAGGCGGAACATGTGGTGAATTAATCACCCATGCACAAACTCACATTCTACAACTTGAACATGTATCGTTCAACCTTAGAATTAATTTCCCATGCACAATCTCTTATAGGGAATCAATCATGTGATAAATACTTGCAATTCGAAGTCATTTGCAGGAGTCAACAACTTTGATTCATCCCACATCCATAAGGAAAATTGATTTCAATTACTTTATATTGCAAAAGCATTATCACATAGTTTGAATGTGAATGGAAGTGTTCCATAACCTTGTGCAAGGTATTATTTTTTAAGTTTTGGGGCCAATCATACTAGAGATCATAACATTGGAGTGTTATCATGGTGAATAAAACTTGTGGTAGGGCCAGTGCCCTGGTGAGCCCGATGGGCCGGTGAACCTAGTGGGATGATCGCTCAATGGCCAAGTATACCAGAGTAAAGGTGTGAAAGAACAAAAGGCCAATACCCCAATGGGTTGATGAAGAGAGGTGAGCCTGATGCATAGAAAAACTTGATCGTCCATTGGAATATCAACGACTGAGACTGGATCATACTCACGATGGAAGTGTGTGATTGAAGGGAGAAGGCTCGGTAGGCCAATGGTTGATGCCAAATCAACACCATTATATTATCCATGTCGATTCCACATTAGAGCCATGACAATAGCCATGTTAGCACCATGATAGATGCCACACCAGTGCAATGTCATCCAACGCATGTGGAAGGGGTCCATGTGGAGGCCATATCATCATGGTGGCACGATGAAATGTATCTGCATATCAAATATTGTGTAATCATATTAGAGTGAAGGCGAGGTGTTAAATTCCTAGGAGTTCACTGATCCTGGTGGGCCGATGACTCAGTGGTTCGGTGGGTCGATGACCTGGTGTTCCCAGAGGCTCGATATACCATATCAGAGCATCTAAAAGTGAAGCATCAAAATTCCCTGGGCCCTGATAGGCCAGTGACCTGATGGTTCCAGTGGTTGGGACACATAATGTCGACAAGTCTTCAAGAAGCTCGGTGGGTTGATGGGATGATAGGCCTGGTGGTTGTTTAAACAACATTTTCGAGAAGAATTATGAACCTAGAGGGTGGTCTAATCATGATTATCAATCAAAGGGATCAATGGCTTAGATCAATGGACTGAACCAGAAGTAAATTTTGAAAGTGTGTTCTTAAATCCTCGTGGGCTCAGTGGTTCGGTGACTCTGTGATCCTGGTTCTTGGTTTCATGGTATATCGGATCAAAGGATCATTGCAAATTAAAAGACCCAAGGGGGGCGGTCGATCGGTAGCCTTGTGGCATGATTAATCCGATTGATCAATGAACAAGACCATTCGACCCCATAGATCAACGATGGAGATGTAATCAAGGAATGATATGATGGTTGTTAAGTGTTGAGTTATGTGCAGTGTGTTTCAAGAACTCCAATGGCCTAGTGCACCAGGTGGACTACAAAATGATCACATACTAAACAAGGAGGAAATTAAGGTCGGTTCCAAAGGATCTTTTTGCATCCCAGTTCAAGGAGATTTAGAGGGATTTGGAGCCGACCGCATGAGCCAAAATTTTGCTGAAGAAATGGAAAGAGAATTTGAGATGTCCATGCTTGGAGAATTTTCATTTTTCCTAGGGTTGCAAATTTCTCAAACCAAAAAAGGCATATTCATTTCTCGGACCAAATATATCAAGGAGATGTTGAAGAAGTTTGAAATGGAAGAATGTAACATGTCATCACACCCATGGTCATTGGTTGTGAATTAAGAAAAGTGTTCAGATCTATGATAGGCAACCTACTATATATGACAACTTCAAGACCAAATATTATGCAGGAAGTAAGGTTAGTTGGAAGGTTTCAAGTTTCACCAAAGGAAACACATGTGTAGACAGTAAAAATACTATTTAGATATTTGAAAGGAACATTGGATTTTGGTTTATGGTATCCCACAGGTACAAAATTTACACTGACAACTTACACAAATTTATATTGGGCAAGAAGTGTGAATGCAGGAAAGAGTAGGAGTGGTGGAGTATTCTATCTACTTGGTTAAACAAGAAACAATCCTCAATTTATTTATCCATATCAAAAGCATAATACATTGTAGAAGCAACATGTTGCACACAAGTGCTCTGGATGGAACAAACATTGCAAGAAATTAAAGTAGAATATAATAAACCAATATCAATATTGTGTGAAAATACTAGTGCAATAAACATTTGAAATAATCTATTTATTTATTCATTCAAAGACAAAGCACATTCCAATCAAAAACCACTTTTTAAGAGAGCAAGTCACGTAACAAAATGTCAAGCTAGAATATTTGAGTACACAAGAACAAGTTTTTGATATCTTTACAAAACGCCTCCCTAGAGAAACATTTGAGTATCTCAGACAAAAACTAGGACTGATACCTATGCCATCCAATCAATAAATCACTTAACAAGTTCAGGGGGAGCTACAGAAGGATAGATGGTTGTTGGTTGCAGAGAAAAAAATAAAGAGTAAAGAGTAAATGTGATAAAATTACATTGCTATTGATGTCAAAGGGGGAGAGTAAAGAGTTAGGGGGAGAAGTTGCAAACAGGGGGAGTATTAGAATTACCTAACGGTTTCCATCAATGACAAAATAGTATATTGTTGGAAATAATGTTGTCATTGATGTCATCATTGAAGACATAGGGAGTTTCCTTTGCCTCCTCTTACCTTAGCAGAGAGAACTGAGGCAATGAGAACATGGATAATTTTAAGGGTGGAAATTTATATTAAAATGTAGAAACATGGGCTAATATTACTATTCCTTAATATGCAAAATGTAAAATGTTTGGTGATAGTTTTGTAAAAATATTCAAATTTCTAAGGATTTTATATAGTTTTTATAAAATTTTGGCCATTTTTAAGGTAAAACCATGGAGAATTAGCCCCTTGGCGAAATTTAGCCCCTAAAATAATCCATGAATGAGAATTATGTAGCTGGAACAAAAAACAAATAAATTTCCCATGCACACACTCACATTCTGCAATTGGAACAAGTATCATCCAGCCTTAGAATTAATTTCCCATGCACAATATCTTGTAGGGAATCGATCACATAATAAATACTTGCAGTTCAGAGTCATTTGTAGGAGTCAACAACTTCAATTTATCCCACATCCACAAGGGAAATTGATTTCAATTTATTTGTATTGCAAAAGCACTATCACATAGTTTGAATGTGAATGGAAGAGTTATGGAACCCTGCACAAGGTGTTATTTATTAAGTTGTGGGGCCCAACGTATTTGATATTGGAACACTAAAGTGTTAGCATGGTGGATAAAAGTTTTGGGGGGGCCAATGCCCTGGTGATCTTGGTGGGTTGATGGGTCGATCACCCAGTGACTTGGTATACCAAAAAAAAGGTGTGAAAGCATGGAAGGCTGATACCTCGGTGGGTCGGTGGGCCATTGAAGATATGTGAACCTGGTGTATAGAAAATATTGATCGTTCATTGGAATATCAACGAATGAGATTGGATCAGACTCACGATGGAAGTGTGTTCTTAAAGGGAGAAGGATCTGTAGGACGATGCCCTAGTGGGTCGATGACTGATGCCACATTAGTGCCATGAAAAAAATCACATTAATGCCACATGAGCCACTATAGTAGCTACCTTAGTGACACGATAGTCGACATTTCAGTGGCATGTCATTCAGTACACATGGAAGGAATCCACGTGGAGGCCACGTTAGCATGGTGGCCCGATGAAGTATATTGATAGATAATATATCATGTAATCAAATCAGAGTTAAGGTGAGGTGGTAAATCCCCAGGGGCCCAGGGGCCTGGTGAGCTCAATGGGTCGATGACTTGGTGATATCAGAGGTCCAATGGTTAACTGGACCAGAGTGATTGTTTGAAATCATAATGTTAAAATCTCGAGGGCCCAGTGAGCCTAGTTGTACGATGGTTCGATGAGCTTGGTGGGTGAGTGACCCAGTGGTCCCAAAGGCCCTATATACCAGATTAGAGCATCAAAAAGTGTATCATCAAAAGGCTCTAGGAGTCAGTGACCCGGTGGTCCCTATGATTGGGACACTAAATGTAGACAAGTCTTCATGCACCCTAGTGGTCCAGTAGGCCTAGTGCTCAGCTAAAGAATGTTTTAAGGAATAATTTTTAACCAGGTGGGTGGTCTAATTCTAATAGTCGATCAAAGGGATGAACGACTCAGATCAAAGGACTGGACTATCGGACTAGAAGTGATTTTTGAAAGTGTAGTATTAAATCCCTTGGGCCTCGGTGGGCTAGTGACCCGGTGATCCCAATTCCTAGTAGCCTGGTATACGGGATCGAAAGATCACTGCAGAGTTAAAGAACCAAGGGGGCCACTTGATCGATAACCGAGTGTCCGAGTTAATCAGATTGACTGGTGAATAAGACCATTCGACCTACAGATCTATGGTGGATATATAATCAAGAAATAATCTGATAGTTGTTGAGTGTTGTGGTCTATGCAGTGTGTTTAAAGAGCTCCAATGACCTAATTAACCTAGTGGACTGTGAAATGATCACACTCTAAACATGGAGGAGATTAAGACTGGTTCCAAAGGATCTTTTTGTAGCCTGGTTCAAGGAGAATCAAAGAAAGTTGGAGTTGAACCCATGAGAACAATTTGTTTTGGTATGTGTGTTATCACTGAAATTTCGTCCGCACATGGTTACAAGAACTCAGCATCGTCAAACATTGATGAAGTCATCCATGGACCTGAATTAATACAAAATCATTCATAAAAAGGTCAAAAACTATAAAAAGTAGTGAAAAATTGAAGAGTGCTATGCAGACATTGAGCACGCGTGCACATGCGCGAAACAAGAACGCAGAATTAGCACACATGCGCATGATGCGTGATTGTTATCGCAAAAAGCCGCGCACCTACTAAACGACGCATTTATGAGAGTGGTTGGCCTCCCACCCACTTATGGTCCATCTCCCAAGCCGATTTGACCCTCAAATATAGACTGGATCCGACTGGTGGGCTGTTCAAAGACCTAGGAATGCTTGAGTCCCTTCTTCCTCCAAGGGAGGGCTCTTGGACCCCCACTAGCTATCTCTTCTTACAACAAAGAAAAAATGGAAAATGGAGATGAAATAACTCTGTACAGATCCACTCAATGGGTGAGATGGATTGTCCAATGCAATGGTGGAAATATGCTCTTGACAAGGATGGAGTCCTCAAGAGAATAGAGGCAGCATAACATTACTTTGAATTCCTTGAAAAAATGAGGTGCATCCATGGCTATTTATAGCATTCCTTTGGGTTATTGTTTAACTACTTTGTAGTGTGAAAAGAGGCCAATTAGGGCATTCCTAGGTCTTTGACCAGCCCACCAGTCGGATCCAGTCCATATTTGAGGGTCAAATTGGTTTGGGAGCTGAACCATAAGTGGGTGGGAGGCCGACCACTCTCATAAATGCGCCGTTTAGTAGGTGCACGGATTTTTGCGATAACAGTCGCGCATCATGCGCATGTGCGCTATTTCTGCATTCCTGTTTTCACCCTTGGTTGGAGCACTACTTATCATCTACCCTTGATGACATCATCCATATATTCAAAGTACCCCACAAGTCACTTACCTCTGCCCTCTGAATTTGTTCACCTTGTCCCACCTCTGGCAAAACTTATCCCCAGTCTTGTCGTTCCCCCTGACACTCGACCTCGTTGAACGGTTGCGGCCACTTTTTCTCTCACACATACTCCAACCAAGGGCAGTCTTGAGTCTTTCCACATATTGACTTCGTCCATGTACCTCCGCCACTTCCTCACCTCAGTGGATTTCACGAAGCCATTTTCTTCTGGGAGTCGCATCCCCCTTTTTGTCAACATCAGCACAGTTTTCCAGAAGGGCGACAGTATCTTGATTCTCATTATCCACTCAATCAGAGATCTCGGATGGCACAGGGTGAAAAAACATTGCTCCCTGCTGTCGTTGACCCCCATAACATTTGACACCAACACTTTCTCATGTTACGGTGGGTCTTACTTTGCGACTATTGCAGTTAGTTCTTTCATTTGCCGAAGACCTCTGAACTTGGATGGGCTATCAATGCCCACATAGTCGGTGATACTTATTACCGTGATCACTGCCTATTATTCAGAGTATGTTCATTTGCATAATTATCTTCTGCCTTTATCACGACCACCCCCGAGGGCGCTGCAGTTCTCTACACCAACACTTCAGTCATCTTTTTTTTTTTCAGAGTTACATAACACGAGCATGGGGCATGCCCGCCTCGTTTGTACACAGTTTTCTATTTTACACACCTCATGGAAGGTCAGGTCCTACTAGTTCCTTTTTCCCTCCAACGGATTGCTCTGGACGATCCCACTATTTCTCTCTCTTACAACAACATTCTCAGTAGAATAAACATTGATGGATTTCGGCTATACGTATGCTCCTAACCTCATCCATCAGGGGGCATCTGTTATCACTGAAATTTCGTCCGCACATGGTTACAAGAACTCAACATCGTCAAACATTGATGAAGTCATCCATGGACCTGAATTAATACCAAAGCATTCATAAAAAGGTAAAAAACTATACAAATTAGTGAAAAATTGAAGAGCGCTATGCAGACATTGAGCACGCGCGCACATGCGTGAAACAGGAATGCAGAATTAGCACGCATGCACACGATGCACGACTGTTATCGCAAAAAGTCATGCACCTGCTAAACGGTGCATTTATGAGAGTGGTCGGCCTCCCACCCACTTATGGTCCAGCTCCCAAGCCGATTTGACCCTCAAATCTAGACTGGATCCGATTGGTGGGCTGGTCAAAGACCTAGAAATGCCCTAATTGGCCTCTTTTCACACTACAAAGGAGTTAAACAATAACCCAAAGGAATGCTATAAAAAGCCATGGATGCACCTCATTTTTTCAAGGAATTCAAAGTAATGTTATGCTACCTCTATTCTCTTGAGGACTCCATCCTTGTCAAGAGCATATTTCCACCATTGCATTGGACAATCCATCTCACCCATTGGGTGGATTTGTAAAGAGTTCTTTCATCATTTTCCATTTTTCTTTGTTGTAAGAAGAGCTAGCTAGTGGGGGTTCAAGAGCCCTCCCTTGGAGGAAGAAGGGACTCATAGTCCCCTTTCTTCTTGGTGCTTTGTTTCACTAATATATCAGCCTCAACATTGGTGACATGGGTCTTATGGTTATTTTTGTTTCTATGTCCCTATGCTCATGAATTTAGTTGTTATTGCATTTCTTAATTAAATTCTTAATTGTAGTCTTTTATTTTCTTTCCCTAACTCGTTTCCTTGTAGCTGTCCTGCTCAACAGACCCAACTGAGCTTGAAAGCACCTCTATTTTGCTCACCAAGGTTATGAAAGAGGTGCAACAATGTGGATAAATCCTTGAACATAGGGGCTTGTGTATGAAGGCTATAAATAATGAGGCCCCCAATTTTTTTTTGTGTGGGAGAAAGAATGTGGATGTGAAAGTGAGTGAGTGTGAGGGTGTTGAGGCTCAGAGGTTTTCATGTGCCAGAGAATTAAAGAAAGAATCATGTGATAATCTAAGGGTGGCAGGGCAGTGCGAGGTTAAATAGAGAATATTTGAAGTATTGTGAACTGTGAATAGGTGGACAATTTGATGGTGATTACAACAAAAATGGAGGAGATGTTGAGACAAAAAACTTATGTAGGTGGAATCCTGAAGTGAAGAAATATTTTTATGAGGAATTTAATCCATACATAAGAGTTGAAGACTAATATATTTAGTAGGTTGGTTCCTACCTCTTGTTGAGTTGGTACTTAGTTAGGGAGATTGGTGTCTCCAACAAGTTGGTGCCTACAAATATTGTAGTTGTAGGTTGGTGCCTACGAGTGTTGATGAGTTGGTGCTTAGAAAAAGGGGTTGGTGTTTCTTCCAAGTTGGATCCTGTAAAACATTGTAATAGATTGATGTCTGTAACAGGTTGTTTCCTATGAATATATTTTAATAAAAGTTTTTTGTGGTATTCTTCCAATTGGGTTTCCACATCAAAGTTTTGAATATTGTGCATTGTATGTTTGTGTATGTTTCTTATTTATGATAAAGTAATAAATTGACAAGTGTGATACAATAATAAAAGGGAAAAAAAGTCTTATATTGATCCAACATTCTATAACATTATATTGTTTCTCAGTATAAGTAAGTGTGCCAACATTCTATAACATTGAAAACATAATGTAAACAAAGTGTTGGTGATCATATTTTCTCCTTTGATTTGATGCTTCCACCACATCATTTTCATTTTATAAAAGAATTTTCATTCTAAACATCCTCATAGAATTCCTTAATGGAAAATGACTTACATTTATCTTTGATGTGGTAAAATAGTATTTTGAATTTTTTACATCCTCATAAAAGTACTTAGTGGAAAATGACTTACATTTATCTTTCATGTGGTAAAATAATATTTTGAATTCTTTAAAAAAAAATTATACATTCACATCATAAATTAAATGAAGATTTATTTAGTGTGTTTGTATTTGATTAATTTTTTAAGATTTATTTAGTATGTTTGTATTTGATTCATTTTTGAAGATTTATTTAGTATGTTTGTATTTGATTAATTTTTTTATTAAGTTTTGAAGTAAAATCCAAAATCATTTTTAATTAATTTAGTTTTCATTTTTTTTCTTTCAAAAACAAACAAATAAGTATGATCCAAGATATAAAAACATCTAATAAAAATAAAATCCTGCTAATAAATTTTAGCACTTAAAAAAAACACAAATATTCATATTCTACTATAAAATTTTTACTTTTACTTTTATCAAATAATAATGATACTCAAATCACAAATTGAGTGAGTGTTATAATTAAACTCAAATCATGAATTGCATGAAGGTGCTACTCACTTAAAAAAAACACAAATATTCATATTCTACTATAAAAAATTTACTTTTACTTTTATCAAGTAATAATGATACTCAAATCACAAATTGAGTGAGTGGTATAATGAAACTCAAATCATGAATTGCATGAAGGTGTTACTGTGTGAATATTTATCTTTGGGTTTATGGTGAATCTAGTTTGTAGTAAATTTGATCTACAATAACGATGTTAGTGACTACTTAAACTTTTCTGTGAATCAAGTGCACACGTTTTTTTTTCTTTTCAATATGAGTAATTCATCATTGATACCTAAATCTAACAGAGTAAGGCCTAACAAAGTAGCCCTAGACAGTTTGCATGAATCTATAGAATTAATAGAAAAATGTTTGCATGAATCTATAGAATCATTACAAAAACACAAAGAATAGAGAGAAGCCAAACTTCAAAGTGAATTAGTAGCAATGCTTCAAAGTGAGTTAGTGGAACTGCTTGATAATAAATTTACATCCTTCGAAGATAATATCTAGAGACATACGGACAATAAACTATTAGGGTTTGATATTCAACTACACAAAATGGAGGCTAGATTACAAGAAATAGAAAAACCAACCAAGAAAGAAAACAATCAATGAAGGAAGAAGAGGTGGATGAAAATAACAATATTAGGGACAAGATTAAAGATCTAGAAGACAAGCTAATTAACAATTTGTTCCTAAATAGCCTGGAACACAAATTGGATATCAAACCTATCAAAGAAGAAATGAATAAGCTCATAGAGTTAGACCATGAGTGTAACAAAAGAACATAAATATGCAAACACATTCGCAATAGTCAAGGAGGAATTAAAAAATAAATCACAAATTGAAACAATTGGCCTTATAGAAGAAAAAAGTTTGGGAAAAATAATTGAAAATAAAGATAGGTTGATTCGGGTTATGGTAAGCTCTAATGCCCATAAATATGACATACTTAGTAAAACTCCAATCTTAAAAGGGTCTAGAATATTTATAAATGAAGACCTCATTCCAGAAGATTAAGCTAAATTAAGGGAGGGGATTCAAAAGGTAAAGGAAGCCAGAAAGGAAGGAAAATGGGAAATAATTAATAACTAAAAAGTTATTATTAGGGATAGAGACCTAAAGGATAACAATAAATAGAAATTTGAGACACTTCAGATCCTTTCTTGGAACTATTGGGGCTTTCCATGGAACAAAGGGCCTATATTAAGTTGGATCCCAAGTGAAATTGATATTATATTTCTAGTTGAAACTTGGGATCACGAGGAATCTAAGGTCTCTAACATAGATGGATTTATATTGTGGTCAACATGGAACAATAAATCCTCTCGTAGAGGGGTTGGAGGCATAACTTGTTACATAAGAACACACATTTATCCTCACATTCGTCTTCATTAAAAATACCCTCTCAATCAATTAATTTAGGTGGAGATTTCATATATCAATGCTAAGAATATGCATATAACAATTTGTTATTTTGAACCTATTAATTCTACCTTTTATACAAAAAACAATCTAGATGAAAATTGCCCCTATAAAAGATTAGAACAAGATATTTGAGAAATGAAGGTAGTATCCTCTTTCTAGGAGACTTTAATTCTAGAACTGCAACTAATTAAGCTACTATCTTAAGAAATGGTTCCAACCTTAATCCTCTATGCCTAGACGAGGACCTTGTTTTAGCTAATAGATACAAGAGAAATTCAGAAGACTTGACTGAGAATTTATATGGTATTGAGCTAATCAAGATTTACAATTCTCAATATCTAACCATTTGTAATGGCCTAATGAAGTGGTTGAAATCTAACTAGATGACTTGCATCTATGGGTCAGGTAGTAGTCTTGTGGACTATGTGATATCATATATCCTTCTTTACAACCAAATAGTAAATTTTGACCTTTTAAATGACCATGAACCTAACTTTAATCAAATACCTTTAACCCTAACTCTAAACTTTATCATGAATATAAGTACCCCCTTGAAGATAACGCTCATGACCAGGGGCATCTACTTTTTGACAAAAATAAAATTGATCTCTTTTTCAAGGACTTAAACAACAAATTAAATCTTTTATCATATAAAAAAAATATTGAGTACATCTATCATAATTTTACAACAATCCACTCTACCTCCATAAAAAAATTCTTTATCAAAATGTTTTGTAAAAAGAATAATAGAATTGCCAACCCTTGGTATGATAATGAGTGTAAACTTGCTAGGAAAGTCAATAGGGATGCCTAGACTGAGTCTTTGAAATATGATAAGATTAATATATACAAATACCTAATTAAAAGAAAAAAAAATGCACTACATAAGTAGAAAGCAAGATAATATTTTGCACCTTTCTAAGCTAGATCCAAAGAAATTTTGGAGGCAAATTCTGACTCATAAAACTAAGGAAAATGTTTTGATTCCCCTGACAAACTAGACTTCCTACCTTAAAAATATTTACGAATCCTATAATGTCTTGGAAAAAATTCCAAAAGTTTCTATAGAAGATGATGTTTTTTCTATAGAAGACATAAATTTTGGGGTTAAGCGAATTGCAAACAAGAAAGCTCTAAGGACATCAAGGGATACCAAGTTGAAATATTAAAATTTGGACGACCTATTTTGATCCCTCACATGCACAAGCTCTTCAATTTAGGAGTCAAGCAGGGATTCCCTAAACCTTGGACTCAAAGCCTCATTCTACCTATTTTTAAAAGCGGGGATAAAATAAATCCCTCTAATTATAGGACCATTATGATTATCCCCATTTTATCCAAGCTATATGGAAGTATTTTGGAAAAGAATATAAGCATATGGCTAGAAATACACAGAAAAAGAGCTAAAGGTCATGTCGGTTTTAGAGGTTATCATTCAACTGTGGACCACCTTATCACACTTAGGATCATTGCAAAAAAATTCTGCAACAATAAAACCAACCTCCTTTTTTGTTTAATTGAATTTAGGAATAGGTTAGAAGAGCTCAAAATTCCATACAGTCTAAGAGATATTGCGGTAAGGTTGTATGAGAATGTTATTTCCAAGTTTAGGAGCACTTAGGTTTGGTTAGAATAAATTAACTGCAATGTAGGAGTCAAGCAAGGTTGTCCCCTATTCCCTACCTTTTTTGGGATTTATATTAACAAGTTAGAAGATTGTTTGGATGTTGCAGGTTGTTTTGGACCAACTCTTGCTAGTATAGTAATCATCCTTCTTCTCTATGTTGACGAGATTGTTCTTATGACAAGGAATCCATATGACCTTAGTAAACAACTTAGAATCCTCAAGGAGTTATGCTCTAGTACATGTATGACCGTGAACACTGTCAAACCGAAGGTTATGATCATTATATCCAAGAAGATCACCTACGATAATTCTGTATATGACAATAACATATTCGAGGAAGTTCCTTCATACAAGTATATTGGAATTGATATTCATCACAAGCTCAAATGGAACTATAACATTGAGAAAATGATAAATGTAGGGTGGAAGCTTATTATGGGCTTGAAAATAATTGTAAATTAGTAGGTCTTTGGTCGTGAGATAATAAAAATCTCCTCTTTGAGACTCTTGTTACTCCTATTATATTATATGGATGTGAAGTTTGGGGATGCAATATCTCCCGAGAATCTTGGAGAAATATAGAGCAGATCCAAAAGAACTTTATAACTTGTAATCTCAAAATTAAGGGCGACACACCCTATCCTATCCTCCTCATTAAAGCAAGCCTTACCCCCATTAAGAGAAAAACTATGATTAGGTACTTAATGTACACGAACAAGGTAAAAAACATGGATAAAAAGAGGCTCCCCAAGATTTCTTCAGACTCTAGCCAAAATCATCAACATCTCAAGCAGGGATGGCATAATGATGCCAAGTATTGGATACATCATTGGGGAATAAAAGAATAAGTTATTCTGTAAAATATGGATGATATTAAAAATATTGTACAGGCTAAATTTGAGGAGAATCTATAATGTGATAAAGAAATAAAGGATAAAATAAAATAAAGATATTATAAGGAGGTGGTTAACCATAATATTGAAGATCAAAATTATCTCTCTATTTTGACTAGGGTAAAGAAGATAATCAATATCACCAAAATAAGAACTAATTATCATGAGCTTCATAGTGAAAATGAGTGTTGGGCAAACTCTAAAACACCATGGAAAGTAAGAATATATCACTTTTGTGAGACCAAGATGGTTGAAGATGAAAAGAACTTTCTCCTAGAATGCCTTGTGTATACCCAAAGTAGGTCTTAATTTCCAAATATTTGTCACAATACTGACCTTCCTAACCTTCTCAGTTATAAAAAATTTAATGATCTTGGAACACTTCTCTTAATGCTTTTCAAGCATCGGAATAAATTTTTAAAGAAATCCAAGTAATCTCTTACTTATCTTAAGGTCTGATAGACCAATTTTGGTCTCAGTGGATGTTAACCATCATCATCATCATCATCATCATCAAATATATTATTTTTGTTAAAGAATAAATGGTTCCAATTTTATTTTTTTGAAATTGATAAAAATTATTATAATTTAGTTTTCAATAGATAATGAAAACAATCATTATTGGTTATTATTCACCATGCATATTTATTCATTATATTTTCACTCCTATCTTCTAGATGAATCCATTAACTTTTTTTTATTACTTTCAATAAAAGAAAACTCTTAATCAATTAAAAACAATTTTAAATTTTACTTTAAAACCAAAAAACTTTCCATCCTTTTATATATTTATTCATCACCTTCACAATTTTTAAATTAATAAAATAAAAAAAGATAATAACTATTTTTGAATACATAAATAGGAATCCAATGTGTATAGTAATTATTGGATTTTATATATTATAGTAAAAGAAAATAATTGCATGGAAAATGATTTTTAAAATCATTAATATATGTAAAATTGAATAAATTGTTTGATTACAAATGTATCTTTTTACTTTTTTTCTTTTTAAATAAGAGATTAAATTGCAATAAGAGATAATATCTAATGTTATGTATGGGATTAAGGTTAAATGTTATTAGTCAAATCTCACTAGTGTAATTGGTTTTGATCGACCTCATTCTGCATGGCCAACCAAGTTTGAAACCCGCAGCTACCAAGAGAAGACACCTAAAAAATCCATCCATACTAAGGGTTGCCCAAGATGGGCCCGATCCCGTTTCTTAGCAACATGCTAGTCCCCCAACAATAAGCTAGTCCCATTTTGTAAATACTATATAGGCTGAAACCATATTTTGGTTTTGGAGTAGGACCTAAAATTGTTTGTGATTGGCTAAGAGTTCATGTACCTTAGACTTAAGGAAATGAGTTAATGGCCCAAAACACGCACAACCATTTGACAAGAGTGGAAGTCTATCCTCTTGCATACCACTAGTGAGTCATTTCAAGTGACATGGTTTTCCTTAGATAATAGTGATGAGTCAACCAACATTTACATATAAAAGTGAGAGATGGTTGTCTTCACTCTCAATTAACAATTAAATTAGAATATATTTTACCACCTTTAAAATAATAAAAATAATATTTATAAATAAATAAATGTATAGTAATAAATGTAAAAGTAAATAAAAATGTAGGATACATATTATTAGTCCCCGCCGAAAGGCCTGGGACTATAGCGATGAGTTAGTTGTTGACTAACTATTAATTGTGTAGTTGACTTTTAATTTTTTTTGTATTGGCAATGTTTAACAGAGTAAAATCTGGAAAATATTTTTTATTGAAATTAAAATAAATCGAAAATCATTTTTATTTTCAATCCTATTGGACTTCAACTTTGAAGTCTTATTGCCCAACCTGCATTAATAGTCACAACTACTTGCATTAATGTTAGTGTGTTGTAACTATAAGCACTGTCATGTCTAACTGCCAGCACCGTCCTGTCTAAATAGCTGTAGATTGTAATGGTTTTCCCTTTGATATTTTTAACAGTAATGTCTTCGATCACGAAACATTCAAATTCTCAATTGCGGGGTTAAACCTCTTCATTGGATTTTTTTTTCGTTTCAGGAGAAGGGATAGCAGGTATACATATTCAATGGTACCTGCTGCGAAGGTAATTCAAGCGCTTTCTACCCGAATGCTCCCGGTTCAATTTCTAACCCGGTTCATAGAGATGAAGAAAATGAAGATTGACTCTGATATCAACAACAACAACGAAATCCATGAAGGGCACCTGGATGTTCTTCCCACGACGGTTTCCAATCCGGCATCAATTCTGGCCCCGTCGAGTCTGGATATGAGGAACCGTAATGACCCTAATTGGATACATGCTTAAAGATTATAAAGTAAATTTAATTAAAAGAAATTAATTATGGTTAACTGAGTAATAATTCAAATTACAGATCACATTTAATGACCTATGAAATAAAATTAATAGATCAATGAAAAATGATATAAAAAGGGTGGCGTATGCAGAGAGGGATAGCCATGGATCCCGAGGAGATAAAACATTAACTCATGACGAAGGATGGGGGACGCAGGGTGGTTGGAGGAGTAACTTCTTGAGTCGGCCGGGAGGAATAAGGGACGGGAGAGGGGGATGTGCGCACCATTTGGCGGGGATGGATGCTGCGGACTGTATTTGCTGAGCCAACTGTATTGGCGGAGACTCTTGTGTTTTGCCGTGAGCAGAGAGCCTCTGGACGGTTGTGTTTTGCCGTGAGAAGAGAGCCTCTGGACGATTGTATTTTTCTGTGAGCAACAAGTTTCTAAGCACTATTGTATTTTGTGGACTTTTGGATTTACTGGGGGCACAGAGTTTTGAGGCTGTGGCTTTTGATCAGGGGAGGCACTGAGTTGCTAGAGGTTTTGGGCACGGAGGGCCAGGATATCCGTAGATATCCTGGAGCTAGGTAGTTTTCCTAGTTGGCAGGGAGGACAGTAGTTTTGGGCAGCTATTTTCCTGTTTGTGGCAGGATTGATCTGTGTAGCAGGGAGCAGAAAGGCAACATCAAGGCACAGTGGCAACAACAATTAGCATCAGAACCAGGTACTTTGTTAAGTTATGTATTTATTTCTTTCTGTCATGAATTCAATATTTATTGATAAATCTAAGTTACTGAAGTTGTTGTTATGAGAATCACTATTATGCTAA
>ML782643.1:237046-267198 GCA_009831015.1 Picea engelmannii
CGGGACGAAGTTTCTTGAAGGGTGGGTGTATGTAACAACCCTAATTGGATACATGCTTAAAGATTATAAAGTAAAATTAATTAAAAGAAATTAATTATGGTTAACTGAGTAATAATTCAAATTACAGATCACATTTAATGACCTGTGAAATAAAATTAATATATCAATGAAAAATGATATAAAAAGGGTGGCGTATGCAGAGAGGGATAGCCATGGATCTCGATGAGATAAAACATTAACTCATGACGAAGGATGGGGGACGCAGGGTGGTTAGAGGAGTAACTGCTTGAGTCGACCAGGAGGAATAAGGGATGGGAGAGGGGGATGTGCGCACCATTTGACGGGGATGGATGCTGCGGAATGTATTTGCTGAGCTGGCTGTATTGGCGGAGACTGTTGTGTTTTGCCGTGAGCAGAGAGCCTCTGGACGGTTGTTTTTTTCCGTGAGCAGAGAGCCTCTAGACGGTTGTGTTTTGCTGTGAGCAGCGAGTTTCTGAGCACTATTGTATTTTGTGGACTTTTGGATTTACTGGGGGCACAGAGTTTTGAGGCTGTGGCTTTTGATCAGGGGAGGCACTGAGTTGCTGGAGGTTTTGGGCATGGAGGGCCAGGATATCCGTAGATATCCTGGAGCTAGGTAGTTTTCCTAGTTGGCAGGGAGGACAGTAGTTTTGGGCAGCTATTTTCCTGTTTGTGGCAGGATTGATCTGTGTAGTAGGGAACAGAAAGGCAACAGCAAGGCACAGTGGCAACAACAATTAGCATCAGAACCAGGTACTTTGTTAAGTTATGTATTTATTTCTTTCTTTCATGAATTCAGTATTTATTGATAAATCTAAGTTACTGAAGTTGTTGTTATGAGAATCACTATTATGCTAAGAAGTTATTGTTTCAGATTACTTTCATAAAATGTTTAGGAAACTTAAATGATGCTTAGAATTATATGGGCATTACAAGAACGAGATGGCACTTTCCCGTCACCTGTCTCTATCAGACAAAGGGGCAGATACTCCATTATTAGCAGCTTCGACAACTGTAAATAATAGTTATAGTAACAGGAGGCGAAGGACTGTGAGCGATAGTAATATTTATGGCTTGCGGCGAGAGAGACAACATTCTTTTCGGGAAGACGTTGGGCATGCTGCCTCAGAGACCTATTTGATCACCAGATTAAGCTTCAAATTGCTCACATATCTAGGGTAAAGATTAGCTTTCTTTTTCAGCTATTTATCTTTTTTTTTATCAAGAATGGATCCCCGGACGTTTGTGTATTTAGGTTTCTCTATGCCATTTGATTTGCTGTAAATTTGCAGGTTTCTCTATGGCATGTTATTTGTTGTAAATTTGCCTTTTATGTCGTTCCTTTTTAGCTCTATCTGCCTTTTTTGTGGGAATCGATCCTGATACTTGTAGTTATTAGGGAATTGAACCTATATAATGCTACCCTTTTAAATGTGTTGGAAATTTCCTTCTATTCCAGCGAGAGGAAATTTTATGAGCTAAAAGAAGTACATATTTCTAAGGTATCTATCACTCTTATACATTAGATGTGAAAACTTCAAACATTTTCTGATTTCTGGATGAGAAGAGAGAAAAATCTATAATATCTTTAAATGTTTGTTGATTACATCTATTATTTTTGTTATTATATCTTGATCCCTATATGGGTTAATAAAACTGGTGCAGCGGAATTGCACCGGGCAATATGAGATAGCGGAACTCATATTGACTGGCCGTCACATCTGAAAATTTAGAAGCAGTGAAAGCTGAATTTCATTATCAGCTCGCAAATCTATATCAACAGTAAATATTGGAGTTTGTAAACCCTGTTCAATGGAAGTAGTAGATTAAATACTGATTCTGTGGGAAAGTGAATCAGTTCAGCTTCTTGTCTTTACAACTTCCAGATGATAAAAAATACAGGTACAAATGTTAAGGTAAATTTTGGAAAATGTGTAACAAAGAGGGATAGAAGATGAGCCATTTCCATCACTCTGCTTTGCCAGCAAGACCCCCAGTTCTGTTGTTGTGTCTTCTTGCCTTATACACCCTACTTCATGCCGAATTTCTTGTTGATCCGTGTTGTGGGAATCATGGAGCCGCGATTGCATTTGCACAGTGCAAGGGATAGGAAATTCTGGAGCTAAGATTTCCTTTGTTGAAGCGTTGCTTCATGAAGTCTCTAGATCCTGCAATTTGTCTCTGTTGAGCTGCACAGCTGGTTTGCACACAAGTCTATAACTCACAAATCTGCATGTACTGAGCCTACTGCAGTTTTGTGTGGTTTTTATGCTTGAGTAAAATTTTTGAATTCACTTGAGCCTAACTTGAAATCTAATTTTGTAAACTGAAAGAAACTGTCAACAAAAATCTAGAACTTGGAAACTAATATGACATGCGAAACCGATCGGGCATTAATGGTAGTAAACAATAGGGAAAATCAGCAGTAATAGCAGGAAGTTCAGCATTAAAAATGGTAAGTTCAGTAATATCAACATAATTCCAGCAAGATTCAGTAGTACATTTGGTAGCAGATTCCAAAAAAAGTACTAATAGCAGGGGAAAAAAGGTCTAGGAGTAGTGAGAGCCCCTGAACAGTAAAAAACTAAAGCACATAAAGACCAAAACTCTCAGTCCCATATCCAAGGGCTATATGGACGTTGCACCTAGTCAAGAATAGTCTCTATAGAATTTTATTAATGTCCAATAAATGAGCACACACAACAGGTCAATCATATCCATTTGAAGGTTGCCCTTGATTCCTACCCTTACACCATCCACCACAACAAAACCATCCACCCTTCGGATAGATGTCCTATTCATCATTGTTAGGATGTGGAATGTAACTATCCACAGGCACTTCTACTTTGTTCTCGCCCATGACCCATCTTCTATTTTGATTAGATGTAGGGAGAACTGATGCTTCCTCCAGCACAAGAAATAAGAGATTTTCTTTCTTTGAGAAGACATGAGCTTCTTTCAGCCCTCTGCACATCCCCTAAGATATTTTGGAATACTCTCCTCCCTAAGAAAATCTCTCCCCCTCAGAGATTGATTGCCAATCTCAGGTCTCTCATGCAACTTCACTTTATGATTTGCCTGTCCAATCCTCCGTGCTTGTTTCTTCTCTTCCAATCTCATGTGACTTATTTACCCCTGGAGATATTAAAAGAGCTATATGGAATTTGAACACCATATCTGTGAAAATGGTGTATATCTGTGCAAACACTTGATAATATCGCTCTCTCAACCGCCACCATCTTAGATTTTAACATTTCCCAGTTCATCTATTTTGCTGTCTTGTTTCTCGAGATGAGATTAAACCTGCGAAAACTGTGGAAGTTTTTCACACAATGAGCCAAGGCGAGCCATAAATGTGGCGATAACCCATTGGATAAAAGGGCATCCAAGATTGGCCAGCAATATACAACCTACTACACTGTCTCGTTTCTCGATATGAGATTAAACCTGCGACAACTGCAGCAGTTTTTCACACAATGCGCCGGGGTGAACCATAAATGTGGCGAGACCCCTCGGGTGTGCACCTACCAAACAGATCACATAGATGTCTCTGTATCTCTATTTAGGATGGATTGTCAGAGACTGCATTCAAGTAAAACTCTATTGATTGCTCTCTATATTTCGATAATTTTCATTTCAACAGGTAAGAACTCGATCTTTGAACTTCATTATTCATTGCACATATATTCAAACTCTGTCTTTTGAGCATCAATGGTTGCATGTTGTGTTAATGTGGGCCTTTGAAATTCAAAGGTTCACGCATCCATTAAGCCCGAACATGGGGTTAATGTGGGTCATGTTTGTATGTTTTTTGGTATTGCACATTGCAGGGGAAAACGAGTCGGAGGCATCACCGCAGCAAAACCCTGGAATTGGTGTAAACTATGGAATGGAAGGGAACAATTTTCCATCAACAAAGAAGGTAGCCAAGATGCTTGGAAACACCATTTTCAATAGACTCAAAATCTACAACTCAGAACCCTCTATACTGCAAGCATTTTCCAACACCGGCATTGCAGTGGTGGTCGGTCTTGAAAATGAGAAGGTGTAGAGTATAAGTGAAAGCCCAAATGCAGGCCAAGCTTGGGTAGGTCAGAGGATTTCTCCTTACTACCCTTTAACCTTAATAATTATGATCACCGTAGGGAATGAGGTCCTCACAGATAGTGATGGGACATTAGACTCTGCTCTAGTGCCTGCAATACAGACTATTCACTCTGGTTTGGTTGCTTTAGGATTGGACGAAAAGATTAAGGTTTCTACACCACATAGTATGGCTATCCTTTCAATTTACTTTCCCCCTTCGGCTTCTACATTTGCTACTAGTTTGGTACCGATTATGAAGCCTCTCCTCAAATTTTTGGATGATACGCTTGCTCCATTCATGGTGAATGCCTATCCTTACTTTTCATACAGAGACAATACCAAAGAAGTTTCATTGGACTATGTGTTGTTTGGGAAATCTCCAGGGGTTTCAGATCCAAAAGGGTTCACCTATAACAATATGCTAGATGATTAAATTGATTCCATTTACTGTGCTATGGCTGCTTTGGGTCACAATGACACTATTCCTGTAACTGTCTTTGAGACCGGCTGGCCTTCCAAAGGAGACCTAGATGATATAGGAGTGAATCCTCAGAATGCTAGAAACTATAATACCTTTATTTTTGCACTTTTTAATGAAAACCATAAGCCAAGGCCAACCACTGAGAGGAACTTTAGGCTGCTAAACCTGGATGGTTCAAAATCATATGATGTAGATTTGAGTTGTAGTTGGTGTGGATCTCCTCCACCATATACTCCTCCTGCTAAGCCCCCACCTAGCCCGATTTATTTATTCTCTAGACCACCAAGAGGTTCAAGGGGAGGCCTTGGCAATGTTGTTTATTATATTGCCAAACCAAATTCTGAGCCATCTGTTCTTCAAGAGTCCTTGGATTTTTCTTGTGGGTTAGGTGGTGTAGATTTTGCTTCAAGTCATCAGGGTGGACCTTGTTATAATCCAAATACATTTCATGCCCATGCTTCATATGAAATGAATAGTTGCTATCAGATTCACGACAGAAACTACTAGAACTGTGATTTCAAAGGCACCGGATTGGTCACATTTACTGATCCAAGTAAGGATTCTTCCACTCATTTTCTCTTTTAGGGGATTCCTTCCTTCTCTTTTTCATTTGTTTTTTTTTGCTACTTGAAATGTATGATGCATTATATGTTAGTGTGCTTCATATGGAATCTGATTCAATACACCAAATTTCCATAGATTGGGCATTGGAGTTGGAATTAGTCTTATCGCACCAATATTTTGATTGAAAGGAAATATATTCCAATTTATGCACTATAATCACTCTGATAATGAATAGTTCAAATTCTTAAATCAAAATCGCTATGAAGATACCAACTTGCTGGTAACTAAGTTTTCAAGATAAACGATTGAAAAGAGGATCTAACTGGTTAGATCTTGTGTTGTTTTGGTTCAGGCTATGGAACTTGTCACTATCCTCAAGAGTGAGCTTCAAATAAAACTGGCAAGGTTCTTTCAATAATTCACTCTGTGATTAAAATTTAGTCAACATTTGTATTAATAGAACCACTGGCAGCTTATTCGGCATATGTATTAATAGTACCACTAACTGAGTATTAAGGCTTTGCTTTAACTTTTAAAGTGACAAGTTCAATTCTTCTTCTCCAATGAAACTTTGTGTTTATGTTTTTGTACACTATAGGCTACTCAAAGGCTATCACAACCCAGTGAATTGGATAATTTGTATTGTTTTGAATGTATGGAATATAATGCTTATTTCCAGTGAATATTTGTGTTTATGTTTTTGTACACTATAGGCTACTCAAAGCCTACTACAACCCAGTGAATTGGATAATTTGTATTGTTTTGAATATATGGAATATAATGCTTATTTTCAGTGAGAATGAGTAGGAAAATTTTAATGTGGTATGGATGTGGTATGTATGCTATGTCTGTAATTTTTTTTTTACTATATTGGTTATGTTTAACACATTCAAATTGGTAGTACTGCTAATATAGAATTGTGACCTTAATATAGATTAGGACTTCCTTTTTTCTGGGAAACTACCTTCTTAGTTTCACTAGTTTAAACGTAGCTTATACCTAAAATTCTTGTGTATTGTTGGCTTGATGAAGCCGTTATCCTCGATTTTTTTCAAATGACTAAGTCTACCCTAAAACAGTGCTTGAATTCTTCACCGAATTTGCTTTAGCCATAATGATCAATGGTTCATTTATTTTTATTGATACCCTATCCGCAATAATCAAGTCCCATGAAGATTTTTTAGTATTTGTTTGATTGGAATTTGTGGTCTCGTTTTTATCTAAATTCCAAAAGGTTAATTAAATTTGTTATCAAATTAAACTATCCAATTAAAATTAGTTCATAGTGACATGACTTGACTAATATAAATACACATAATCAAAACTAGTTCTTTGTAACATGACTTAAATAATATGAATCCATTTCAATCATTCGTGGCTGGTTGGGTTGGTGAAATCCTCAGTTAGGATACATATTTGATCTTCTTCCAGAGAATTTCACCAATATTTATAGGTAATGTGTATAATGTTATTAATTGCACCATGCCATTTAAAGTGTTTTTTAAGAATTATTGCTTATGGAGTGAGTACACAAGTTTGTGAAGGTGTTTACAATAGTGAATATACATGTTTGTGAAGGATATAGTACAATGGCAAAGAAAATTAGTAGAACAACCATATAAACATGGTGTTTTCCTTTAACATTGTGTAGTTGTATTGCATTAGTGTTGAAATGTACATTAGCTTAAAAAAACAATGAAAGTGAGAATTGTGAGAAGCAAATCTTGTACTAAGAGTAAAGTAAGTAAGAATGTTTTCCAAGCATATAATGGGCTCAATGGAAGCCTCAGAGAATAGTAATATGACATACATAATTATACATGGAGAATGTACAACATTCAATTGTATCTAGTTATCAATAATTTATCAATCTCTAATAGTTGATGTTTGGCATTCTTACTAGGATGTCATATTTTGAGCTAAGTTGGATGTTCTTCAATGTTTTCTTTTGTTGATTTGATGCCAACGCAATTAATTGTTAGGGGTTGGAAAGTGTTGCATCCAATGTGTGGATTTTGGTTGAGTCGAATACTATCGTTGTCAAATCAAGTGTCTTCATTGAGTTTGACTCAAAAGTGGCAATGTGTGTTGAGTTGAATCTTTAATTTTGAAAGGGCTATGGTTTGAGCTAATAGAACATGCTTAATTAATTTTAAAAAAAAAAATTGGTTTGACTTAGTAAAACATGGTCGATTTGGATCAAAATTTGTTGACTTATAGTGTGATCATCCACTTGCTTGTATTGAGTGATTTAAGTTTCCATTGTTGTACACTAGAGAAAATTGTACCTTGATTAGGTCAAAAATATAGAATTGGGCTTGTTGTGTACATTGCCTAGTTTTGTTCATCTTGTGCATGAAAGTGTTAGATCTTTCATTTTACTTGATTTTTTAATCAATGGTGGAAGCAAGGTTCAATGTTGATGCAAGGTGATCATGATCAAGGTTGCCTAGTTGTGATATTGTTGGAGGTTTTAGAAAAAGTGGAACATATGGCTTGAGGAATTTAACATCAAATATTGGATGGAACCCAGGTATGGTGGTCAGTTGATAACAAATCCATATTGTTACATCTTTTGTCCAAAGGATGGTATAGGTGCATACTATAGTGGCTCAATTTTCCAATTTGGGTCTCCGAATTATTCCTTTTGCAAGTGTAGTTGAACAATGCCTTTAAGGTTGAACTAATGTGTGAAGTGGTGGAAGTTGCATCAATGCTTATACTTTTGTTGTTGTCAATTTTACCTGTTGGTTGATCCATTGGATCTATTGAATGAACTATTTATTATACTATGTCAACTATTATGCTAATGCTATGTTTTGGTGACATTTTCCTAGTTTATGGATTATAAATGGAGATGGTGCTCGAAAGGCAATGTTATGCAGTATTGCAATTGGAAACCCAAACATATTTGGAAATAATTAAGCCATGGAGTGTTGTGGATAGCCCTATATGTGTTTTCATGTGAATGGTTATACATTAGCATGTGCATGGTTATACATGTGTGATATATGGACAAGAGTTGATGAATTTTGTTTTGCCCTATGATTGGGGATGGGATGTTGTAGATTTGTTGAGTTGGGTGTTAAGCATGAGAAGATTTCCATAAGTGATTCATTCTTGGAATTCCATGTGCCCAACATTTATAACTAACTTGAATTTTTTTGTGTACAACAATGACTAATTGCATCATGTTATTATTAGTCCCTGCCATGGGACTATAGTAATGAGTTTGTTTTTGATGTGACATTAATTTTCTTTTGACCATAAATTTGTGTATGCAATGTAATGTTTAATATAGTAAAACAAATATATATTTTTGGATATAATAAAAATATTTGTGTTTCTCATTTCTAATTGGTTGATAGAATTGAAGTGTTATTGCTCTCTTCAAGTCTTTCAATGTGTAGAATTAATTACATAATCAATGAATTTCACCAATCACCACCATCTAAATATAAAAACCTTGTATTATGTATTTATTATTATGCTTTATTATATTTATATTATATTTATTATCTAATATATTATTTATTATTATATTTATGAATATTATAGTTCCATTCAGTTTAAGGTTCATTATACATTTTGAATAACAAACAAACCTCAATTATCATCTTTTGACAAAAAATATTCATTACTTGTGCATTTAGTTATATTAAGTTTCATTGTTCAACATGAATTTCCCAACTAAATGGGTAGGGACTGAGTTGCCATGCAACCCTTGTTATTATACCTGCCAACAAGCTAGTATATAACATTGAGTTCTCATTGACTTGATATTACTCCTTGGTTGACTATAAAATATGCATCCATTTAACCAAAGTTTCAAAAACTACTAATTAAAATTGAATTTCAAATATCATTTATTTCTTATGTTATTGGCCAAAGAATCAAAGGTTTTATTGCTTCCTTCACACCTCCCAATGTGATTGTAATAAATATTTTTCCTCCCTTGATATTATTCCTTGGTTGACTATAAAATATGTATCCATTTAACCAAAGTTTCAAAAAATATTAATTAAAATTGAATTTCAAATATCATTTATTGAGTATGTTATTGACCAAAGAATCAAAGGTTTTATTGCTTCCCTCACACCTCCCAATTTGATTGTTATAATTTTTTTTCCTTTCTCAATATTACTCCCACTATAAAATATACATCCATTTAACCAAAGTTTCAAAAAATACTAATTAAAATTGCATTTCAAATATCATTTATTTGGTATATTATTGACCAAAAAATTGGAAGTCTTATTGCTTATTTCACACCTCCCAATGTGATTGTAATTACGCGGAAAGGCCTACACCTAAAACCCTAATCTGATGGCTATGCATTGAAGACGCTGGCATATTCTTAGTTGTCCTCCATAATCAATGAGTCACATTAAAAAATTACTATAAGGATATGTAATTGCACATTTAAATGATTAAATAGGATTACCACAGACAGATTACGAATTACCACAAACGTTTTATGACAGGCCAACCTTTCGACGTTCTCAACCGCGAGTTAGCTGCTGTGCTAGTAAATATTTTTCCTCCCAATTCTATGAATAAGCTAACTACGCTACGTTTTGAAGCTCTATGTAACGTCTCGGGCACCGGGCTCCATCCGCTAGTAAATATTTTTCCTCCCAATTCTATGAATAAGCTAACTACGCTACGTTTTGAAGCTCTATGTAACGTCTCGGGCACCGGGCTCCATCCGGTAGAACGCCCAGCCGGTCGTCAACATTTTCCGGCCATCGATTTTTCGTTTTCCTCCGAACGTCGTCTTCGTTAGCAACGCCATCTCCGTGTACTTCGTCCCGAAGCAAGCCTGCCTGAACGCCTTCGACATAATCTCCCTCTCGCCCGGCGTCGAGAATAATGTCGCAGCTGGAGGAGATTGCAAGTCTGTTCCGGTTCAGCTTTAAGAAGTCGAAGGACTTCAAAATGAAGTTGCAGAGGTCGGAGAAGAGCCGGAAGGGGCAAAACCAGAACCACCACAACAGTCCCGAAAACCGTGCACCGAAGTCGCAGCAGTTCAAGGGAGTCCGACAGAGAAAATGGGGAAATGGGTGTCGGAAATTCGAATATCGAATTCCAACAGTAGAATTTGGTTGGGCTCCTACATTACCCTGGAAAAGGCTGCCCGCGCCTACGAATTTTCTGCGTATTGTATCAGAGGATCCAAGGCCAGGCTCAATTTTCCAGTCTAACGCGGCTGCAAATTCAATCTGCTGCGGCTAAGTTCGCTGAACAAGAATTTCGGCCGCCTTTGGAAGTCGGCGTGGCCTCCTCATCGTCCCATTTGGACGCTGAATGCGGCATGGACGGCCAACAGATTACGGTGGAGCAGAGTCCGGCATCTCGAGTTTCAGTACCACTTGAACGTCTACACAGTGGCGAGTCTCTAAATGTAGAAGATATTCCTCTCTTAGATGTGTCAATGGAGAATTTCAGAGTGCTCTTCCAGCCGTCGGAAACCAACGGACGGGGGTTTCTGATTATTTCTAGACAGTGGCGAGTCTCTAAATGGAGAGGATATTCCTCTTTTCGATATTTCAATGGAGGATTTCGGAGTTCTCTTCCAACCGTCGGAAGACTGACGGACATGGGGTTTCTAATAATTTTTTGACCGCTGCAATGATTGTTGGTTAAATTATTATATCGATAAGCGTCTCTTTATTGGAATTGAAGAGTTAATGAAGTTTTTAATTACAAATTTCAATCATGTGGTCAGCATTTAAACATGCAGCATAATTTTATTAGTCTTCCCAATTCAATAAATAAGATTTAATGCTCATAACTTCCTTGTATATATATAAATGCATTCGCTAATCTGTTTATTTTTTCACATTTATCTAATCATATTAAAAAAATACTATTTATCTTTGCAACCATACTAGGTAGGTTATATAGATTGCCAATGCATGTCAATGTAATGTAATGCAATATACATATGAAAACTATGTGCATGTCAATGTAATGTAATGCAATATACATATGAAAACTATGTCGTTGAACGACTTGTTTATGTCGAATAAATGACTACGTACAGTGATCCTTGTAGGACATATTATCTCGGTCTGCTTAATTACGGTTTAAACGACTTAGAGATTTCCAGAGCTTATAAGTAGTTTTGAATTATTAATGGGCAGGTGATTAAATTAAATTTTATTATAAGTGTATGTTCGGGAGTGTATTTTGTCTATTCTCTTGTGAACAGTTTTATCAATTAAATTTCCCAATATATCAATTAACTTTAGATAATTATATCTAAATAATTTTAGATAACTTTATATAATTATATCTAAAGTTGCGATTTGATAATTTTATCAATTATATCCTTAACCGAATGTCAGACAAATCTGGTGTCAAATCTAATTAGGATTTTCATCTTGGATAGCCTGGTTTACAGAAACTTTAAAAATTTTCAGATTCCTTCAAATGAACCAAGAAAGGCCAAAATTTTAGTTCGCGATATTTAGCTACTCGTTAGGGTGAAGAAAATACACCCACAAGCAAGTTCTTTGCCAATCTTTTACAAACATGCAGCGATCGTGTAAACAACAACCGTGCAAGTTTAGCCAACATCTCTGTACACATTTTCTGATCCACTCTTCTAACCTCTATGTTACAGGCTACCCTTTGATACTTAAATTTTTCAATCTCCTTTAGGCCCTACCAATTGTCTGTGCTATCACAGATTTAGCACTATTCATGTCATTTTTTGAGATGTGATAGAAATGTTTAGTTAGGATTTTGGTACTATAATTGCTTCTTTACATAGAACACTAAGCCATGAGGTCAACGAAGGTTGTCCATTTCATATATCAGTGTAAGGATGTAACCAACAAGATTATATTCCAGATGTGTTTCACTACTTAAACCAATGCAAATGAAAAAGCCGTCGAAACATACCCAATTTACAAGAAACACTGTTCACAGACTTGGTGGTTCCCAGACCTCACCGTTTCAACAAGGGATAAGGATTGTAGGGAAACAGACCCTTATTATGAAGACTCTCAATAGCATCATGCAAAGATGACAAACATCTCTGAACACTTTCAAATCTGAAATCATCATTGATGACACTAGACACAGGCGACAGTTGTGCTGCTCCTTTTCTTTTGCTTAATGTTTGTCCCAATTCTAACCTATCTTTGCACGGTACAAAAATATGAGAAGTGTCCGAAGCAACCATTGATAAACTAGATATTTCCAAAATATTTGATTGATGCCTTTCTAGAGGCTCTTTTAAGTCTAGCTGATGTCGACTTCTCTTGTTACTAGAAAGGCTAGGACCAGCTATATCAAGTGAGAATTCAATAGAATTGGGCATATCAAGTGAGAATTCAATAGAATTGGGCCACAAGTCACATACAACTCTTAAACACCTGCAACCAAAAATAAAATCGATGTCAGAGATTAAACAAGTTTAAAAAATGACATATGCACTTATATCTGCTTACAAAACCAAATCATGCATTTCAATCTAGAACTACAAAGCTTCATAACACTTTGCATGCCTTTGTTAGAAAATGATCTATTAAACATTAGTTAACAAACTAAAGCTTAGTCTCTGATTACTTAGATTTTTATATTAATATTATAAAATAATTTTAAAAATAAATAGATTAAAATAGATTTTTAATTTTAAGATAATTTTATAATGTTTATATATTTATTTTTTCACTTCTATTATATTATATAGATTTATTTTTTCAAATTTAAAATTAGTTTAATTGATTAATATGTATTAATAGTGTAATGTATTAATAGTTCAATTAATATATTAATAGTTTAATTGGTTCAATTAATATATTAATACTAAAATTGGTTCAATTAATAATGTAATGTATCAATATATTTTTAAATTTATTAAGTAGCCAAAATAATTTAAAAAATAAATAGATTAAGATATATTTGTAATTTCAAGATAAATTTATAATGTCTAAGTAATTTTTGTTTTCCCCACCTCTATTATATTATATAGATTTATTTTTTCAAATTTATTAATAATAAATTAAAACTAATTATGCATCTATTTTATATAAGGTTGTACAGCATGTACTTTCTCTATAAAATTGTAAAGCATGTATTATCGGTTATGTGTCATTTAAGGTTTTAATAATATTATGTAGGCTTTAATGGGGATATGTAATTTATGAATACTGCAACTATCTTTTAAAGTTTTAATTATTTAAAGTTTCAAGTTTTTAATGGTATATTAAATTATTTATATTGATAATGAAATAGTGTATAAAAGTTGTTTGAATTTTTATATTTATTTAAATAGTGGTTAAAGTTTTAACAATATTTTATGTAAAGTTTTAAATTTTAATTGTATATTTAATTATTTATATTGAAAATAAAATTAATTATTTAAAATTTTAAGTTTTAATTGTATATTTAATTATTTATATTGATAATGAAATGATGTATAAAGGTTATTTGAAGTTTTTTTATAACTTTTTTAGTTTTACTTTATAATGTATTTTTTATATTTAAGTATCTTTATAATATAGGAAACTTAATTTCTTAAAAGTTAGTGAATTGTCTTATACTATGGATATTAATAATATTAAATAAGTGAAATTGATTCAATTCTCTCTAATTTATATGTGTATGAAAGTTTTTGAATTATGTTATAATATGAAAATTATGTATTTGAAATTGTTTTTGACTAATTTGTATTATTACCATACATTTTATGGAAAAGTATAAATCATTGTCTACAAAGTAAAAGATGATTCCATACATTTAGTTGTGATTAAACTTTTCCAACGTCGCACTGTGACGACCATTTCTCAATGTCACAATGTGACGAACATTTTCGAACGTCGTAATGTGACAAAAAATTCCTGACGCCACATTATAATGACCATTTTACCAATGTCGCAAAAGTAAAAGATTATTCTACAATGTGGTGTTTCCAAACATTGCATTATGATGAACATTTCCCTACGTTGCATTCTGATGAACATTTCCCAATGTCGCAATGTGACGAACATTTCTCAATGTCACATTGTGACGAACATTTCCCATTGTCACAATGTGATGAACATTTCCCTTTTGTTATCAATGTCATTAGGAAAAATATAAATCATTGTCTAAAAAGTAAAACATGATTCCATACATCTCATTTTGACTAACATTTCCCAACGTCGCACTCTGACAAACATTTCCCAATGTCACGATGTGACGAACATTTTCAAATGTTGCAATGTGAGAAAAAATTTCTGACGCCGCATTCTCACGACCATTTTCCCAACGTCACAAAAGTAAAAGATGATTCTACAATATGTCAAGTGTTTCCAAACATTGCATTATGATGAACATTTCCCTATGTCACATTGTGACGAATATTTCCCAACGTCGCAATGTGACACCCATTTCCCAATGTCGCATTGTGACGAACATTTCCCGACGTCGCACTACGACGTCCATTTCTCAACTTCACAACAATAAAATATGATTCTACAATGTGTGAAGTGTTTCTAAAATTACATTATGATGAACATTTCCCAACGTCGCATTCTAATGAACATTTTCTAACATCGAAATGTGACAACCATTTGCCAATGTCGCATTGTGATGAACATTTCCTAGTGTTTCCACGTGACACGGATTTCCTAGTGTGTCATTGTGATGAAAATTTTTCAACGTTGCATTGTGATGACCATTTCCCAAGGTCGCATTGTTACGAACATTTTCCAATGTCGCAATGTCAAGATCATTTTCCAACGTCGCACTATGATGAACATTTCTCAACGTGGCATTTTTTACAAACATATCCCAACATGACAATCTCAAAAACATTTTTGAACGTCGCATTTAGATGAACATGTCCCAACATCACAATGTCACGAACATTTTCCAATGTGACATTGCGATGAACAACTCTCAATATAATTTTCCATTGTCATAAACATTTACGGTTGTCACAATGCAACAAACTATCTCCCTACGTCACACTCTGACGAAAATTTCCAATATATATATATATATAGTCATTGTCATGGTCATCATCAATTGGAGTTAACTATAATAATAATAATAATAATAATAATAATAATAATAATTTATGCTTAAGGTCACGACCAAGCCACACCAAATTGGTGTATGAGATCCCCTTGTTTGTGGGACAAGGGACCCGCCCAACGATTTGACTGGTAAAGTCTACGGAGGTGTACATACCCTACCCCCTTCTGGATTTCAACTTGTGACCTCTTAAGAGGAAACACATGTTCTTAACTATCATGATGGTGAAGCATAAGCTATCACTTTGAACCATCATCATCATCATGGTGATGATCATGATCATGGTCAATGTTTTCTATTTATGTAATAATGTATTTTTACTTTATTACTTCAATATATTAATTTACTATTATAAATTATATACCTTGTTAATGTTTTAATGCTTTGTTAATGTATTAATAACAATACTTTATTAATGTACTATTTCATAATGTATAAATACTTTATTAATACATTAATTTATTAATTAAGAATATATAAATATATTAACTATAATATATTTAAACACAATAATAATGACTTAATATAGTATTATAATTTATTACTTAATGTATTTGTTAGTGCTTTATTAATACATTAATTAATAATCTATTAATATGTTATTTATAAAATATTTTAACATTATGATGATGATTAACATCCATTAAGATCTAATTGGTCTATCAGACCTTAAGAGGGTAAGTGATTACTTGTGATTCTTTAGAATTTTGTTTCTGTGCTCGAAAAGCATTAAGAGAAGCTTTCCAAGATCACCATACTTTTGTTGAGTTAAGAGGTTAGGAAGGTTGGTAGTGTGATCAATATTTTGAAAATGAGATCTAATATGGGTATAGGTTGGACAATGTAAGAGAAAGTGTTTTTCATCTTCAACCTTCTTAGTGTCACAAAGGTGACACACTCTTTCATCCCGTGGCGTTTTAGGAATTGACCAACTCCCAGTTTCACTATGGAGCTCATGAGAATTTGTATAATTTTGATCTTCTAGATTAGGGTTGATTACATCTTTATAATACCTTAATTTTCTTTTTTCCTCTAACTCTTTATCACACCATATTTTTTTCTTAAATTTTGAGTTAATACATTATAATAATGAGTTAATACATTATTATAATATATTAATTTGACCGATATATTATTAAAATATTGATGTATCATTATTTTATTAATTTATTATTACCTTATTAATTAATGTATTACTTTATTATTGTATAAATATTTTATTAATGTATTAGTACTTTAATATAATAGTTTAATGTATTTAATATTACTTTAATACATTTTTAATGTATAAATGTTTTATACATGTATTACCTTATCAATGCATTACTTTATTATTATATAATAATGTAATAATAATAATAATATATTATTATTTTATAATAATGTATTATTTTAACATTAATACATTATTAATATTGTATTAATACATTAATAAGGTAAGATATTAATAATACATTATTAAAATATGAGTTAATATACTATTATAACTTCTTCTTTTTTAACTAAAATGGTTATGTATTTTATTGATTGGAAAATCTAGCTGGTCGGAGCCTTACATCCTTCACAAGAG
Organism: Picea engelmannii; assembly: GCA_009831015.1. Lineage (NCBI taxonomy): Eukaryota > Viridiplantae > Streptophyta > Pinopsida > Pinales > Pinaceae > Picea > Picea engelmannii. The sequence continues at coordinate 253,801 of ML782643.1, forward strand.
CCTTCTACCTTCTACATTCTTTTACAAGCTGTTGTCCCTTTCAAGGAATACATATTTTTACTAGGTCTCCACCGTTTATGTTGAGTTCTCCTTGGGCCAAGAGGCAAAATTCGTTGGCTAATTTGTCTGCTTCTTTGTTTGAATCTCTGAGTATATGGTAGCAGTTGAAGGAGGTGAAGTCTTTAAGAATGTGTCTTAACCTTTGTAGATTTTTCTTTAGGCCAGCGTCTTTAAACTGTCCTCTTGAATGAATCATTTTGATCAAGATCTCAGAGTCTCCAAATGCTTGTAGCTCCCGATGTCCTCTTTCCTTGGCTATCTGGCAGACTTTTATCAAACTCAGGATTTCTGCTTGGTTGTTGGTTCGTTGTCCGAGTCCCCAGCAAAAGGTTTCTAGTATTTTCCCTTCACTGGAGTAAATGATTCCTCCAGCTCCCGCTGTCCCAGGGTTTCCTTTGGAGGCACCATCAAAGAAGACTGAAGTTGTGCCTTGCTTCTGCCACCAACTCTGGAATATGTTGTGATTGTCTCTCAGCCTCCATTTTGTTTCAAGATGGGTTTTTTCAGTGCTATGTATCCGAAGGTTCAACACGGAGGCGCTGAGCCACTTCTTTTCTTCCGGCTGTAGCGAGGTGTCGGTTTTGTGGTTTTGGGAGCTCAAAGTTTCTAGGAGGAGACCTTTTTCTTTCGCTACTACCATGTTGGGGGTCCACTCTGTGTTGTTGAAAATTTGCTCGTTTCTTGCTAGCCATAGCTTCCAACACACGTACTTGGGGATGGAGATCCAGATTCTGGCCCATAATGTTTTCAAGGAGAGAAAAGGGTAACTATCCTTCCAAGTTGTAAATAGATCCACTACTGAGATGTTGGTGGGGGCAGCGACCTTGAGGCCATGGAGGATAAGCTGCCAGACTTTGTTTGCAAAATGGCAGCCTACAAATAAGTGATCCAAGGTTTTCATGGCTTCTCTGCATAAAGAGCATCTGTGTGGACCGGCAATATTTCTTTTCAATAAATTTTCCCCAGTCAAAATCTTTTTGTGCATTAGTGTCCAGAAGAAGAAATTTACCTTCGAGATCGCCATTGAGTCCCATACCTCCAACCAAAACCTTTCCGAGAGTGGTCTATTTTTCTGATGTTGTAGCAGAGCGTAGCCTTTAGCTGCTGAATATGTTCCTGTGGGTCCCCAACCCCAGGTGTCTTTTTCTGTCATATGCACAGGAGATGCCTCTCGAAACTCTGCTTTGAGCATTTCAAGTTGCTGGAGGAGATGATCTGGGACATTGCCGAATTGCCACTCTGACCAAGAGTCGTCTTCATCCCACTTTGATATATCATAGATGCTCTGCATACCTTTGCGCTCAAGAAAATCGCGAATTTCAGTCAAGCTGGCATTTAAGGCAAGAGGCGGATTCCCCATTATCCTATCTGTCCAGAGATTGGTCTGTTTTCCATTGCCAGGGACGCGGTACAGATTTTGGATGAAAAATCGTGCCCCTTTGGTACACAATTGCCATAAAATCGTGGTCTTCCTGCTCGTGGCATTTTGAAGGTTTCTGATTTTGGCATTTGGAATATATCTATGTATTAACGTTTTGTTGACAGGGTGTGTGGGGTCGCTATGCATCTTCCACAGGATTTTGCAACCAAGAGTTGTGTTTACAAGAGCTGGATCAAGAATTTGCAGCACACCTTCTCTCAGAGGCTGCTTGATTGTCTCCTAACTGACCAAGTGAAATTTTCGTTGATTCCCTTTCCCACCATCCCACAGGAAATCTCTCAGCAGTTTATTGATCTGCCCAGCTATCAAATTGGGTGCCAAGAGATAGGATGCTTGATAGATCGGCAGTGAGGAGATGACTGCTTTTATCAGGGTTAATTTGCCTCCATGGGTGAGCCAATAACCTCCCCAGACTTCGATTTTTCCTTTGATTTTTGCTAAGACTCCTTCCCACAGGCTGACTCTGTTTATACCCAATGTTAAAGGAAGCCCAAGATACTGTATCTTTTCCCATTTGGATTTCCCTTTGAACCCCAAAGTGCGTGCTATCTTCTGAATTTCATGTTCTGCAACATTCCAACTGTAGACAACACTTTTCCTTTCACTTATCAGAGCTCTAGACACCTTGCAGTACGCTTGAAGAGTTCCCTTGAATGTAGAGGCTACTTTGTTTGAGGCTCCTCCTAGCATGAGAGAGTCGTCCGCGAACAGAGCATGGTTTATAGGTTTAAGATTCTTCGTTATTCGCAAGCCTGGGGCTGCCCTTATTATCCTTTCCTGTTCCAACTTCCTGCTGAGGGTATCCGCCATTAATATGTACAAAAATCGAGAGAGGGGACATCCTTGCCTCAACCCCCTCGTAGATTTAAAGAAATTTGTTGGTCTCCCGTTTACCAAGGGGGAAATCCATGGGCTGTGAGTGCAGGCTTGTATCAGTTTTACAAACTCAAGATCAAATCTGAAAGAAAGAAGCACTTGATATAGGTAGGACAGCTTTACTCCGTCGAAGGCATTTTCCATGTCTAGCTTAATCAACATGCCTTTCTCTTTTCTGAGGTTGCTGGAGTGCATAGCTTCCTGAACTTGGATTACATTGTCCAAGATATGTCTCCCTTTGACGAATCCTCCTTGCGATTCTGAGATGAGCTTGCCCAGCAAAGGTTTTATTCTGTTTGCAAGGAGTTTTGCAATTATCTTATAAGAGGCATTACATAAGGAGATTGGCCTATATCTGTCGAAGGAGGCAGGATTTGTTTCTTTCGGGATTAGTGCTAGGAAAGTAGAATTGGTGTTGCCTCCTATTTTTGTTTTTTGTAGGAATCCTTTTATCATTCTGGTGAGATCAGATTTGATTATATTCTAGCAGATCCTGTAAAAATGGATCGTGAACCCATCTGGACCTGGGGTTTTGTCGGGATCCATGGACCAGATGATTTTGCGAAGTTCTTCTTCACTGGTTGGGCTCATTAATGCTATGTTATCTTATTTTGTGACCAGGGATGGGATGTTCATGAGGAATTCCTTATAGCCTTCTTCATTGTCATCATTCTCTTTGCTATAAAGTTGGTGGAAGTGTGAGACAACAACGGCCTTTATTTGATCTATTCCTTTGCAAAGCTTCCCGTTGTTGGTTGTGATCTCGAAGATGTGGTTCCTGGAGAGGCAGGCTTTAAATTGACGATGGAAGTAGGATGTATTTCTTCACCAGCTTCCAGCCAAAGGCTATGGGATTTTAGTCTCCAGTATTCTTCTTCATTTCTGAAGGAGCGGTAAGTTAGGCATTGGGCTGCTTGCTCCTTTTCCAAATCTGTTCTGGCAATATCTATTGTTTCCATTTCATTCTGCAGCTATCCCAACTATTGCACTAACTCCTTTCTTTGGGTATTGGGATTGCTTTCCGGGAGTTTGCTCCATTCCTTGAGGGCTTTTTTTGTTATTTTTAATTTTTGTTCCCAGACAAAGTTGGGAGAGCCAGTCACTGAGGTAGACCAAGACAATCAGACTGTCTCTGTGAACCCACTCTTTATTTTCCATAATGGACTGAATCTGAACGGGATTGGGCCTAGTTTTTCTTCTTCCTCTAGCAGAAGCAGGATGGGTTTGTGATCCGAGGTAAGCTTGGGGAGGATGGCAATGGAGATCAACTTCCTTTCCAATAGAAAAGTGCTTTGGACCAGAAACCTATCCAATCTGGCAGATATGTGTTCCTCCCCTGTCCTGTTATTGGTCCAAGTGTACAGCCCTTTGCGTGGTTTAAAATCCATTAGGTCCCACTGTTGTATTATGTCTTCTACTACAAAAATAATTTGGTCCTTGCTGCACCTTCCTCCCCTCTTTTCTTTTCCATTCATGACTAGGTTAAGGTCTCCAACAATGATTATGTTGTTTGGGGAATTTTGTTCTAGAAATTCATTTAAAGTTTTCCAACATTCTTTCTTTTCAGAGTGCAAAGTCGAAACATATAAATTGAATAATGCGATAGTTAACTTACATGCTATGTGCTTCAACTCTATAAAGCTCCAATGCTGAGTGTTGTAGGAGTTGGCAAGGCTGAACTATTCTGCCTTCCATGGTGTTGCTATACCTCCAGAGGAGCCCCTTGCGCTGATTTCTTTCCCTGTGTTTTTCTGCCATTTGTTTTTACTAATCTCTAGAAGGGCTTCCCCTTCAATTTTTGTCTCTTGGAGCATGAGGATATCTGTTGGTTCCACTTTCATCAGATCCTTGACCACTTCAATTTTCACCGGGTTCCCCAGTCCTCTGCAGTTCCAAGAGACGATTTTCATTACTTACTATTGGGGGTGGTCGGGCCTCCTCCTTCTAGAGACATTATTCTTGTGTTTCTGCCGATTGAAATTTCTATGGTGGGTTGGATTCCTTGGTTATTTTTTCTTTCTTCCTCTTCCTCCCTTTCTTCTTTACAATATTTCCTTCCTGCTCTTTTAGCCGGCCTTTCTAGGATCTCATCCTCCGAGGAGCTTAATGGATCTAGTGCTTTCTTTCTGGCTATGTCAGCATATGAGGGAGAGGGGACTACTTCCAGAGTTCTTTCTGTTTTCCCAGGTGCCCCTGTATCTTTCCCATTTGGAGGGGGACTTGGTTGTATCCTGTTGTCCATGATTTCTGGTTCTTCTGTGTCATTGTTGGGATTTTCTGTTTGAGGTCCTGGTTGCGGCGGAGGGTTGGAGCTCCCATCGATTTTCTCTTGCTTTAGTTGCCCGCGGTTGCCATTCTTCATTGCTCCTTTGGTTCTGGATTTTGTTGTCCCTGTTTTCTGGACTGCGATCCACTGATTTGCTTTCACTTTTTCACTTTCTTCTGCATTTTGTTTTTTGCAGTGCCTTGCAAAGTGGCCGTAGTCGTGGCAGTGCCGGCATTTGAAGGGTAGTTGCTCATAGTCTATCTCTTGAATATGCATCCAGTCTGTGGTAGTGAGTTTGATTGCCTCTGGTAATCCCACTTCCATATCAACCTCCACGCAAATCCATGCGCATGAGTACTGATCTTTTCTCGCTGCTTGATCTATGTACCTTTCGAGCGTGTTGCCGATTGCATGCAATGATTTTTTATTCCAACAGTGTAAAGGGAGATGAGGTAGACGAACCCACACTGGGACGGCAGAGGGCACATCCTGAGCTGGATCGAAATCCGGGGTCCATTTGTTCAGATATAACCCCTGTGGCCCCATGAAGTATGAGTCATTTCTGAAGATGAGGTTTTTATCTTCAGTGTTTTCGAAGACGAATATAAAGTATCCTTCCCCTACAAAATGACTCTTTATTCCTTCTTATATGAGCGGGTTCCAATTCCTCTGCACCCAAGCTTTGACGGATTTAGGAGAGGGCCAGAGCCCAGTGAATTGCCCGATGAGTCCTCTGTCTGCTAGGTTGATTGTTGTTCTGCAAGTTTCTTCCATAGGCAATTCAATGCTAGGGATGCATTCTAGTTTCTTCACAAATTTTTGTTGTGCTGCTGACGACGGTCTCTTGGAGGCTTCGGCGACCAGCTTCCTAAAGGCATCGAGTTCTGGCAAAGGGGGAGGGGTAGGGACGGCGCCCCCACCAGCGTCCATGGCTGGAGAGGCCCTGATCGTTGCACTATGCATGCGCTAGGTCGCGTCCTCATGCCCCTGCGCGCTCCGATTCCAACAATTACAAGACACAATTTTTTTTCCTGCAACATTTTATAATATTATAACTTATTATTTAATGTATTTGTTAGTGTTTTATTAATACATTTATAATAATGAGTTAATACATTATTATAATGTATTAATATTTTAATAATGTATTGATATTTTTTTAATGTATTAATTCTGTAATATTAATATCTTAGGGTATTAATAATACTATTAAATATATTATTAATAATGTATTTAATGTATGAATTAATTAATATATTAATATATAAATTGAATAATATACCTTATATTATACATTAATGCATAAATTAATTAATATATTTCATTATTAATGTATCATTCAATTAATAAGTTACTTTATATATTAATATATTAATGTAAATTAATATTTTAATTTATACATTACATTAATACAGTACATCAATGTATCATTACATTATTAATGTATTAATTTATTAGTGTATTAATATGTTAGCAATGTATTAATTAATAATGTTTAAATTTATTAATTAATTAATACATTACACTATTAATGTATCAATCAACTACATTACACATTAATGTAACATAATATTTTAATTTATAGATTACATTTATACATTATTATTATCTATTACATTAATAGATCTCATTAATTTGTATACATTAATATAATATTAATGTAATAATTAATTAATACATTAATTATGTATTTATATATTAATGGTGGTTCCAAAGGAATGTCCACCGTCAACTAGCAACAACCACTTTATAAAAGTGGTTGATATATCAATCACATTAATAAAGTGGTTGTTGCTAGTATTCTTATTTGAGAAATTTATGACATTAGTGAATTGATACCACTTCCTCTTAAAGTGAAAGCCTAAGATTTATAACCAAATTCAATGCAAAAATCCATGGCCCTATGAAACCATTGTTATGGTGGCTCAGAAAACAAACATTCATTTTCAAAATTTTACACAACTTTTACTTATTTGCAAATTCTTCTCCAATCAATATATTTTTATTTTTATTTTTCCACTTTTACATTGTAACTTAAATTCCATAACTTAATATAAATCCTTTCCACAAAAACATTTATGAATTGATCTGGATGTTGGAGGTATTAATTTCTACCTACCAACAACCACCAAACATCGAGAGAGTTCCACTGACAGCCACGAACGGTTCCAGATATTTCGGTTGCGAGAACTCTCCAGATTCTCCAGAGTCTTCCAAAGCCTGTATAAATACGAGGTAGATGTATGTTTTATTAATCAAGCAATAGAATTTTTTTTATGGTTTATTTGTCTGTGTTCTGCTTCTGACCCTTTTAATTTGGTATCAGAGCATAGGACTGGGCTCACTCCCTCACGGGAGGGCCAGGATCCTGAGAGTTGTCCCCCACAACGCCCAGCGGTATAGAGTACATGGAGCAGGTCCCACGTGATGCTGAAGTTGAACCGTGAGAGATGAAATGCAGTAGCTTTATGAGCAGTGTGAGTCAGATTTTGGGAGTACGGGCAACTCCCCGACATTGTGTGGAATACTCATCCAACTTGTCCTGATAACGCACGCCGCCCTAAAGAGTTATCTTGTTTAAAGTGTTCATTGTGTATTGAGAGCTCAAGAGAGTCGTGAGGGCTATGTTTCTGAGAGAAGACCGACCTACTTTGTACATCAGAGTGGTCAAGTGGCCAAGTGCTAGCAGTGGTGACCACAAAAAAAGTCTGAGTTTTGCAAGGAGATCGTTGTATCTCTCCACCAACAGTGTCCGCCAATAGAGAAGGGAACAAGACACTATTTCCGGTGCAGATATGAGTGGGGGAGCGTTTCTGTGGGCATAGAAGCCACCAAGAGAGTTGTTTTTGTTGAAGAATTAACCCACCAGAAGTGCGTAGGGCGATTGAATCAGTCGCATAGTTCTCGGAGGAGGGTGTGCATCAAAGGTTCAGTTGGTTCATTTCATGAGAAGTTCAAGAACACTACTAGCTGCAAACCCTCGGCATTGCAGGCGGCGATTTCAAGTGGACACTAGAATCCATGGCATCAAATTATGATTGGCAATGGCAGTGGAATAATATTCGGCTAATGGTCGGCCATGGCGAAATCTCACAATAGGTAAAATTTTGCCAGTGATTTAAATGAAATTGTAGCCGCATTTAGTATTATGTACTGTTTGAATCATGGGCAGTGTATGCAATCATGGAGGGTCAAACGGATATGGAGCTTTTACAGCGGTATGGGAGCTGCTGATGCTGATATGGGAGATGTTGAATTAATCTTCAGTCAGTTAAAAAATTCCCCAATTTCATTGGTGGTTGGCATTTCATTTTACCATTTTAATTTTTAGTTTGTTGGTTGCCTTCGGTCTTCACTTATGGTTTTGTTTATATTTGTGGGAGAAATATAGGTGTGAATCATTGAGTATATGGAGAAGTTATTTGAAATGCTCATGTAGGGTTTACTCTTCTCAAGAGGAAAGAAGAATTTCTAGGTCAAGTGAATGAGTCTAAAATCTTTGTGAAAATGAGTCTTGAAATGTAAAGTCATTAAGAAGAGTCAAAATGAGTGTTACTTAAAGTTAAAGTGAGAGTCTATGTATTAAAGTTGAGTCTAAATCAAATGTTAAAGTGATGTAAAATCATGGCAAGTGGTGTGTCAATTAAGTTTGTCAATCCATTATCATAGGTTGTCTTGTTGGATCTTGATCAACTCCAACAAGAAACATATCCAAAGGTATATTGAAAGGAAAAACAAGATGCAAGAAGCAGTGTAAAACAATAAAAGACAGACTCATGATGCAGAAGACAAAGGGTGATAGTGATAGACAAGGAAGAAAGACTCTTGTTGGAAGAGGTAAAGGACAAAGAAGACTCCAAATGAAGTTATGTAATGTTTAATGATGAGATGTAAATCGACATATGTAATGGGCTTGTAATTTGTTGGGCATTTAGTAAAGAATGTGGATTTTTTGTACTTGAGATCAAATGCTACATATATGTTGTAGGGGGTGCATGATCGATAGTACCCAACACCCTAGAGTTTTTTGGTTCAAGTTGTAAAGCTTAGCCATAGGCATAGTCAAGCTATATTCCCCAAGAGGTTTTGGTCCAAAGTTGTAAAGCTTAGCCATAGGCAAGGCAAGCTATATTCCCCAGGCGTTTAGTAAGCCCTGTTGAAACAGGCCTACATGGATTAGAGTGATCATGTAGTGTGTATCCCTCTTAGGAAGAAAGAGTGGATGTGGCATCAAGCTGTGGAATTAACCACTAGGTAGGTACGAGGGTGGCAAGTGTACTCATATCTAAGTTTGATGGTGATCGGAGAAGTTAGATCTTTGATTAAGGGGAGGAACGTGAGATTAAGTAATCTCAGAGTGAGTTGAATGGGACCAAGTTATGACTAAATGAGTCTAATGTATTGATGAACCATGTACATGAAAATGATACCAAGAGAACTAGTGAGTACAGCGGATGGTACCCATGTATCTCGGTAGATGGATCTCTTTTTATATGGACATCAATGATCAGTTGTTTGCAGGTACAAAAGAAAGATGCAAAAGTTTGAGCATTAATCAATGTTATGCAGGTACAAAGCAGAAGCAAAAAATGTTTGAGGATGAAACTCAATTGAGTATGTGTTGTGTAAATCAAATTCCCAATAATGCAAGGTTCATGGTCAGCCAAAAGCACCAGTAAGAAACCACTTGATGTGATGGTTCTTGAGCATTGTAATGGGAGCACATTGAAGGAAGCCCAACCATATGTAGATAGATACTGAAGATGATGACATGACTTAGATAAAGACCTAGCCAAGACATATAGGAGGAGACATTGCATATCAAAGGAGCAACTCGCAGACATATTTACAAAGGCTTTAGCACAAGACCAATTTGAGTATTTGAGAGAAGCATTGGGAATTATAAATATTGATGTAAGATGTAATTAGTAGTAGAAATTAGGGGGAGTGTTGGAGGTATTAATTTCTACCTACCAACAACCACCAAACTTAGAGAGAGTTCCACTGACAGCCACAGACGGTTCCAGATATTTCGGCTGCTAGAACTCTCCGGATTCTCCAGAGTCTTCCAAAGCCTGTATAAATATGAGGCACATGTCTGTTTTATTCATCAAGCAATAGAATTTGTTTTATGGGTTATTGTGTTGTGCTTCTGACCCCTTCAATTCTGGAATCATTCGTTCATCCCCATCAAGATATTTCTATATAAAAATGGAAACCGTTTTGAGAAAACTTAATGTAAATCCGCTGCGCAAAAACATTTATGAATTGTTGTTCAAAGCATAGTTACTAAATTTGGCCAAATTGCGTTGAAGAATTCGAAAATTTAAAAATTCATTTGGCTCGGTACGATCATTAATACGTCCAATTCGATTTGGTATCATCTACGAATAGTTGATTACATATTTTGTGAAGAAATTTACAAAAATCCACAATTTATTTTACCATTGCGTGCTCATCAATATGGAACTCGCTTGAATCTGCTCAGTATGAATCTGCCCCTGGAAAATCTGCTACTCGCTTTGTTGTTGCTCCTGGATAAGATGCAGCTGTTTTAATTGGTGGACGGTAAACTGCCTTTGGTTCCTATACATAAGCCTTCGTATCATTCCCGCCCTTCTTCTGGACGATGGTGGTTAGAGATTGGTTTTCTTTTTTCCAAAATTTTTAAAAATACTATATTTTAGTATTTGTATAATGCATATTCCAAATTTTTACTGCATTGGATTTTAGTCAGTCAATTTCTTGCCAAAACTCGGTAACTGGTTCAAGGGCATTTCTAATTATCAGATCACTACTTCCAAATTACCAACAGAGACAATAAGACACGGCTCAGGAAGAAGTTCAAGCGAGTTTGGAAGTCGACTCCCCTCCTCAGTCTTCTCAGTGAAGTTATAAGTCGACTCCCCTCCTCAGTCTTCTCAGTGAAGTTATAAGAATGCTGATATTTTCATTTACATTTTTATACTTCAATTGATGAGCTGGAGCTGCGTGTCCTGTATATGCAATATGTCTGGAATAAAGAAAAAACACAACTATTTTGGGGGGGGAGGAAGTTTAATAATTGTAAAACCAATACCAAGATGTCAATGTCATAATAATATGTGTATTTTGTTGTTGTTCAATATATATTTATATAACACATTTGAATGAAGAAGAGGAGAAAAAAACATACTTGTTTACCAATAATCAATCGTTATGGTTGTTAATAGGATGCATCCTTTTTCCACTGGAGGTTTCAATAGTTATGGTTGTTAATAGGATGCATCCTTTTTCCACTGGAGGTTTTATGAGTGTATGTAGAAACATGGTGGTTTTGTCAAGAAGCCATGGTTTATGCATGAGGACCATAAAATATTTGTTAGACTATTTAAAATTTTAGAATATGTTACCGTGGTTTATATTTCAAAAAATATAAATTCTTACATTAATCCATGTACTACATGATGTTTTTATGGTAAAAAGTGGATATCCAATGTTGATAAAGAAATTAAGAAATACTCTGAAAAATCACTAAACTACATATTTTTTTAGTGTCAAAGGAAGTTGCAAATCACTATAAATATTTGAATCTTGAACCATGCTCTAGTCCCTAATTCTCAAAGTGTGATAATCCTCTATAATATCATTTATCAAGATTTTATAGATAATTTATGTGTAAATATGCAATTAACACTCATTAAAAATGATTTTTTTTCAATTATGAAGACATAAATGAAAATAATTGAATCATAACATAATAAATTTCACCTCAAGAATAATAGATAAGAAAAAATTGGTAAAAGAGAATTTCATTATGATAAAACCATTACATAAAATAAGGTTGATTTTGAGGCCACTCCTTCAATCCCAAACTCTCTCTATCACTATTTATATTGGTGTCTCATTGATAAAATCAATTTTAATTTTATTAATAAATTTAATACATAAATAACTTTATAATTTCATTAATAATTTTGATGAAGTGATCTTTCACTTTAATTTTCACAATTATTTGTAGTGTGGATAACACTTTTATTAGCCTCTTTGGAAATGTCTTTTACTATACCCCTAACCATGGAAAGCATTATAACAATTATGATCACCACTATTTAACACTATATTTTCTTGGTTCAAGAGAGGATTTCATATTATTTATTATTCTAAATCTTTTTAGTTGGTTTTCAAGCAAGATTTAGATTGCAATAGTTATGGAATATATTTACAACAACTAGTTTAAATAACTATAAATTGTTGAACTTATGCTTATACTAAGCATAGGGCGAGGGTGAATCAATATAAGATATTTTTTACTTTAATTGAGTATTCATCAATCATTCATTAACTTTAAAACATTAAATGCATGTAAAATTAAATAAAAAAACACAGAGTTTAACTTGGAAACTTTTCCGGGAAAAAACAACAAAAACTTATCTTTATAAATGTTTGTAGGCACCAACCTATTGTTACAAAGACTGTAAGAAACAACCTACTGGAGACATCAATATCCTCAGCTAAGCACGAACTCATCAAGATATTGGCTAGGCACCAACCTACTAGAGACACCAATCTCCTCATCTGAGCACCAACTCATCAAGACTTGTGTAGGCACCAACCTATTAGAGACACCAATCTCCTCAGTTGAGCACCAACTTAGTAAGACCTGTATAGGCACCAACCTAAGATATTCATACATATAGTACTTTTGACTTCACCTACATGCTTCATACTTCAAACCCAAGTCAGATTTAGCCTTCATTCCCCAACGAACCTCGTAGCATCATTCCTAGAATATAATCTTAGAATACAACATCACAAACTCAAAACAATGCACTTTGCAACATCATAGACCTTCGTCCTTCATAGCACACCCTTAAAACTCTAAGAAAACTCATCTTGCACCCTTAGACCCCAAGAATACTCTCAAGCTTCTCTTGCACACCTTAGATCTCTTTTTCCCACCTCATATTTGATCTTCTTCTTTCAATACTCTTCAAATGCACACATCTATCATGTATTTATGGTGCTTTTGTGCTCACTTTTAAGGATGACCTATAAACACTGTCTGGGTTGACCTGAAATTTCTGGCTAGGTTGTCTGATAGGAAAATTCATATCTCTTCATTCCTAAGGAATTAGAGGGAGTGTCATATACTGTTGGAAAGGTATCAAAATAAGTTTTCCAACAATATAACGTATTCTCCCATTTGAGTTAGGTATTTAGAGTAAAAATTCCTTCAAAGATAGGGTATCAAAACTGAGCATAAAAAATCCAAAAATAATGTTTCCAACAACATTCTTCTTACAATCTTTATTTTGGACATCTATAGTCTCCCCCTGTGTTCAACATTAATGACACCAATATTTTCAACAAAAATCACATGAAAAAACACAAATACATAGATTTCAATAATTAGATACAACTACCTACAAGACATACATTTTGAGAGAGGAAAGCCTATAAGGTCTTTTGATTTTGATTGAAAGACTCATTGTGTTTGTAGAAACCATTTATTTCATCAAATATCTTTCTATATTATTGGTTTGAAGAGGACTAAATTTGTAATGTTGTAATTCCTTCAATTCTAGAATATAATTTGTTTGATGAAGTGGAAGTATATATTTTGAAGTGGAATTATATATATTGAAATCGTGTCTTGAGTGGTCAGCATATGTTTGAGAAATGTCATGATTGAAATTGAAATTTAAATCTATTGTGTTACATTACTTATCATTAAAATTTAATTGAAATTATTATTTTAATTATTTATTTTCAT
>ML782643.1:267297-293189 GCA_009831015.1 Picea engelmannii
AATAATTTCATGATAATTAAATTTATACAATAAAAATCCAAGTGAATATTTTTAAATCAATTAAAATCGTTGAATCAAAATTATTTATTCAATTTAGTGTTAGATTCTTTGGACGATATGTTCATACTGAGATAAAACATCTTGATTTAATGGTTAAGTGAAAAACATGAAATTCCTTATTTGTAATTCATTTGAAAGTGTTAGTATAAATTAGTCTTTTAAAAATTACAATAAAAAAATTTGTAAGTAAAACATTATTAGATCAATTATACTAATTATCTTTTGTTTATGGTGTTTAGATAAAAATCACTTTTTAAAAACATATTATTTACCTTTTCCTTGGGAAAAAACATGTAAATGAATCAATATAGATTCTTAGAGTCAATTGTGCACTTGCTTTAACCTTTGGGTTCTTTTGAGCCTAGCCCCAATGTTGATTAATTCGATTTCAGTGTTATGATTTTTTTTTAAATAGTCATTGTAAGTCTTCATCGAGACCTTTTCAACACTTTCATAGTGCCATTATCCTTCGTAACACAACTATTCTTAAACAACATTATATTAGTGGAAGACATATTTTCAAAATGAAAATATAGAAGTGATTTATTCGATGGAGTGTTGAGGTTGTTTAGGCATTATGTGGGTATAAAAGCAAGATATGAACCTAGAAAGTGCACATTCAAAATATGATTGTCTTATGTGCTTAGAGAATACAATAAATAATTATCATGGAATAAGTAATTATCATGGATGATCACGAGAAAGTGCATAGTAACAAACTTAAAAGCTTATGTAGTAGTTAACGTATTAAAACATATGTATGACTTATTTGTGTAAACTTATGCATGAGAGATCAACAAAGTTAACTTAGTTAAAGTGTGGTACTATTATATGTATTGATTGGGTTTGATTCCTCATAAAGGTAATCGACATATTATTAAAAGGGGTATTGTAAGTGGTTGAGTTGTCATTGTCATTAAGTTAGGTCAAGCAATGACATACATCTCTATCTAAGTAATATAATGTTTAATACGAGAGTTCATGTAACAAATAAACCAAAGAGAATTGTGGAGCAATGCACATAAGTTAAAATGTGTATAGGCATAGAGGTAACTATGTTTAATACGAGAGTTCATGTAACAAATAAACCAAAGAGAATTGTGGAGTAATGAACATAAGTTAAAATGTGCATAGGCATAGAGGTAAGTATATAAGATGAGTGAAAAACTAATAAATAGGTTTGAGATAAGTTCTTTGAAATAGATGTTAAGGTAGAGGATCAACGAGCAAGGGATGAAGTTGCATGAATTGATATTGAGAATGTTAGAAGTAGCATAACATAGATGGAGACGTAAGATATTGCATAGAGAAATGAGAAAAAATTGGCACAAACATAGAAGTTAATATATACAAAAAGTCAATGTCAAGTACAAACTATGACATGATCAATCTGAATTTTCACACAAGTTCTAGGTTGGTATAATGTATGGTTGAACTTGCAAAAAGAGCGACTCGTGATCCCACATAAGAAGCTCAAGTCACTCTAATATGGGTCTTACACCATCACTAAGGATGTGGGTGAGAATGATTTTGAATTGAATCTTCTACTCTCTTTTTTTTCTTGCAGATAGACTATTCATAATTATGAGTGGCTTGGATGCTAACAACATTTTCATCACTTGGAATGATAATGTGAAATCCAGAGGTGGGACATATGATCATGAACCCTAAAAATTTCTTTTAAGCCCTAGTGGTTGTCCTTGAACCTTGGTTAGGTCCCTAATACCAATCCCTAGTGTGCCAAACCTCTCAATGGTATCCATATTATACTTTTGGGGTAAATATTCCATTTGCAGGGCTTGTGTGGTGGTTTTGGACCCTATGCATGGTCCATGAACCATAAAAAAATCTTTTAGTACCTAAGACATAGGTTTTTATCCTTGGACCATGGGTTGTGTCTCAAAGAACTTCTAGTGTGGAAAACCTTGTAATGGTTCCCATATGACTATGGTCAAGACCTTAATGTAATGGCGTTGGAGTAGGAGAGCCTAGTGGAAGCTGCAAACAAACATCATTATCATCCCCGAGGCAGGCATACCTATGCTCGAAGTAAACTAACTCAAAGTATGGTCATCGACCAATGCACTGTGGATCCATGAAATCATTGACTAAGGATATGGCCACCAAACATACAATGTGGATCCATACCTTGATGACTTGATTAACTCATAGCCACAAAATAATACAAAGTGTAGCTACGATATGAAAAAACAACATAGTTACGGACCGATACAAAGTGTATCTATGTGACAGTATATATATCAGTGGGGTCTCCAGTAGGATGAGAGTATTGGAATATCCAAAATACTCAGATAATATCCATTGCAACCTAGGTAAAGCACATAACAAAGTGAGCACCCAACCCAAGATCTTCATCCCCATCCCGAAATAGTACGAATCTAGCCATGTGAATATATGTCTTGATGTTGAACATGGTAGAAACCACTTGATTACCGGTAATCAATGCATACCATTAACAAGTGTGAGGGAAATCACCAATGATGACAATGACTCCCAAGGTACCCTAGTACATTCTAGTGAATGTAAATAAATGATTTGAAGTCGAGCATCCGTGAATCATTCAATCATAGGCCAATGGTGTAAACCTATTGTCAAAAGTGAGGAAACCTGCCATTGAGGCATGAAGGTCCCAAGGTATTAACTGGTTTCTAAGTCTAATTCCTAGATAAGGTGTTGAAGTCGATAGGAACAAACTCATCAAAGGAGAGACTTGAGGTATCCCTAATCATCGACACAAAACTGACATAGGAAAGTGATGAAATATGATAGATCAAATGAGGACTGACTGACACAGGTATGCAAATGGATAAGATTGCAGAATGGTTGGTTTGAGATGAAAATTGTCTTGACCATTATGAGGCACAAAAAATGACTTGGCAGCATTGACTCAATTGAGAGATAGACCAAAACATAACACGATGATCACCGAGGTACTCTTCAAGTGAGCTGAAGGAGTATGAGGACTCATAGGATTGATATTACTCAGAGACAAGAAGATTACCCAATTGTAAGACGAGACACAAACATGTGCCATGTTCAAGGGAGACAACAAACCACTGCCATAATGCTTTCCAAAAACNACCATGATTGACAAGTACCTCTTTATTTTTTAATGAGCTCGAGGAGGATAACATATGATCGGTATAGCTCATATTTGATGAGTCCCTCATCACATGTTTAACGAAGTTGAAGAAGGAGGGGTTTGTCCCTATATGGGTCTTTCAATGCATGTTTTACGAGTCAAAAGAAGGAAAACTCAACAGTCTTTTCATGTTTCGAGAGTCTGAAAAGATCTTAAATATGACTCCATGGATGTTCTTTTTCATAATGACTAGATTGACTAGAGTATACATTTTTTCGTAGTTAGTCTTACGAGGCCAAAAAAGGGGTAAATTATCACTCAAAAGACAACTCTTCATGGTTTAACAAGCTTGAAGGATGATGAATTATGCACTTAGTCTACTTCATTTTTTAATGAGATTGAAACAGAGAATGAAACTATGATTGAGGTTGGTTTCATTTTTTAACGAGCTTGAAAATGAGAACAAACTATGCTTGGTGTAATACCCATGAATAAGCCTCTTCCCAAAATGATTTCTAGAGGTTGGTACATTCATCGATACTTATTGGAAAGTCTTTTCCCAACATAGTTTTAAGAGGTTGGTACTTTTCCCCCAACATTGATCTGAAAATGAAAAAGGTTTGTGTATAAAGATTGCAAGTGGAAAATGTATGTGTCTTGGGAAATTGGATCAAGTTGCAAGCACATAACATTATTGATTTTTTACCTAAAATTAACAACATAAACAGTCATAAACAACCATCAAAATAAGCACATAACACAACAAAATGATAAAGGATTTCACCCCTCTCTTGGGCTACATCTCTTGGTCCAGCTTTCAATGGATCATTTTCATTGTATTCTCAAAAGTGTTAAAACAGTGATTTACAATGCTCGAAATGAAAAATAAATGGCTCTGATGGCTCCAAAATGTCCAAAAACCCCTAGCTAGGCTCTTTCTACACCAGGTTTGGCCAAAATTTGAAGAAAATACCCTTCCTGGAAGTTTTTCCACAATACTTGTTATCTTTGCTTGCCAAAATGCACCCATTGTGAAAAAACCTAGCCTCTGCATAACCAATCCTAGCTCCCACATGTGTTTTGGATTGTGGGTGGATTTGTCACGTCATTAGAATGACTAACACCTTTTTCGGATAATTTCTAGGTCGTATGGCCCATGTGGCCAAGGTGTCCGCCTAAATACCTGCACTTGTTGGCTAGCACCTCCACGTTGTTGCGCCCCTAGTCGTATGGTAAGGTTATTGTTGGAGTTTTACCAAGGGTTGGGGCTTAGCCTCGACCCTTTCCCCTCGGCAACCAAAACTTTAGGTTAATTCAGATATAATTTGACAGCTATAGTGGTTAAGTAACACTTTTAGTCGGGTTGGTGGCTCGTCCTACACGAATTCTTTCCCCTTGTTGGAGGTTGTGGGTTCGATTCTGGTGGATTCCAACAAAATTTTATACAACGAGGGGGTGCCACATGACGAGAACTGAGTGGGCCACGTGGCACCCAAATATTGGTCCACCTAAACAACTGCCACCTGCCACATGTCGGCCACTAGTTAGTCCACATCACCTACATGCCAAATCACCTGCCTCGTCAATAGCCCTGCCATGTCACCTATACAGACGTATGAGTTGTACATTCAACTGCCACGTTAGCCTGTACGAACTGTACAGTCAACAAATTTTTCCTGTGTTGGATAGATTGGTGTTGGTTTTCATAGATGACATTTTGATCTACTTTAAGAGGAGGGAAGAGCATGAAGAACACCTCAATTCAGTGCTTCAATTGCTAAGAGAGCACAATATCTATGCAAAGTTTAGTAAGTGTGACTTTTTTAAAAATTATGTCCATTACTTAGGCCATGTAATCATTGAGGAAGGAGTGGTACTTGACCCTGAAAAGATCAAAGCCATCATGGATTGGCCTACGCCAAATGAAGTCTCTGATATCAGATCCTTTATGTGCTCCAAGTGGATATTGGTGTCCACCCACCTATTCCAAATTCCAACTAGCTCATCTGGACAGTTTTCAGGTCAACACGATTCTCTGTAATGGGGAAATTTCTTTATAATTGTGGGTTTTTCAATTACAGGGCTATCTTGAAGCCCTACACATAATCCAGGTGGATATTGGTGGCCTCCCACCTATTCCAACTGACTTAAGTCTCATAGCTTGTGGCTAAAAGTTGGAGACCAAAACACCTCCTAGATTCATTGGCAGTTCAGAGTTCGCCTTTCCCGAAATCACATTTCTAAAATTGCCTCCACAGATGGATCAATACACAAAGGTTTTGATCAACTCAAATTAGCAACATAAATACACTTTCAGAACCTTTACAAGGAAGAAGGCTCCGAATGCGAAGAGGTTACCTCATACATCCTCTCACGCATTCCCCCTCTTGTAAGCATGGATGACACTTCAGTCCTCATGAAGCCATTTACTAAAGAAGAAATATGTAATGTCATCTGGTCCATGGAGCCCAACAAAGCTCCAGGGCCAGATGGTTTCTCAATCCATTTTTATAGAGCATGCTGGGACATAATCAAGACTGATTTGCTAAGAATGATTAAATATTTCCATCAAAGAGCCAAAGTGGGAGGCAGCACTAACTCCACTTTCCTAACTTTAATACCCAAAGAAGTTAATCTAAGCTCCTTCAAAAGATTCAGGCCTATCTCACTCCGCAGTGCTTCTTACAAAATTTTGTCCAAGCTATTGGTAAATAGAATTAAGCCTCTGCTAGAGAACCTCATTTCCCCCATGCAAGGTGGATTTGCTAAAGGGATACATATTCTAGAAAATGTAATTCAGGTACAAGAAGCCATGCACTCCAGTCACCAATGACAGAAGAAAGGGATGTTGATAAAGCTCGACATGGAAAATGCATTCAACCGAGCGAACCTCTCCTTCCTCTATAAAGTCCTTCTCTCTTTTGGTTTATGTTCTGACTTTGTGATGCAGGAGCATCTCTCCATGCAGCCAGCCAGCCACATCAGCGTGCACTCATTCAGGGCTGAAAGGGAGGCGCAGCCTCATTTTGAATTTGAATTCAATGTAAATAAATGCCTTAGGCTGGTGAGCCATGAATGCCATGCCTTTGCTCAGGCTGTAGATAAGAAAGGCATTTATTATAGATTGGCTGAGATCTAGTTTTGGATAACAGACTAGACAACCATTGATTGTAAATTAATTAGAGTAGGTGATTCCTAGAGGGAAGTGCTCAATTGAGCCGCCTCATGTAAAAGAGATTTTGAGATCTCATTTGAGGGAGAGTTGAGTAGTAGAATCTACATGTAGAGCAGAGGAGCCAAGAGAGGGCTCAGGGAACACCGTGTAAAATATACAGGCATTTGCCATTATTAATACAGAGCAGTTTTTCCTGCACCAGTCTGTTATTATATGCATGTCTGTATGTGTGCGTTCATTATATGCTGCAATTGTGTATTGTTATCATGTATTTGCAGGGAGTGTGTTTGATTTCAGGTTTGAGAAGTATTTGAGGTTTCATGCCATGAGGGCATGACAGAGTGTTGAGACTCTGAATACCGGTGCAAAGAAGAGGCACTTCTGAACTCTGAGGAGTCAGACAGAGACGTGCTGAGGCACAGGACTGAAGTCATCACCTCGCAAGGAGGAAGACTTTTTGGGTTACTGAACACCTCAATAGTCAAGGCAGTGTAGCTGAGACACTGTTGTGGATAGAACCTTTACTGGGAGTTCTGTAGGAGCTCTACCAAGAGGGTATCGAGAGTGTGTACAGAAGTGCACAGAGGAAAGAAATCTGATGTGAGTTCAGAAAGACTAGAATTCTGTGAGGATTCTGAGGGGCTCCGTCTGGAGGACGTTGAGCGAAGGGTGCAAGGGCACAGGAGAAAGTATAACTGTTGGGTGTTCCGTGGCAGAGATACTCCGCCAGGAGGGCGTTGAGAGGGTGCGGAGATAGCCCAGGAGGAAGGGACTCTTTGAGTTCTGTCGTATGAAGGAAGGTCCAGTGAGGGAACTTTCACTGGGTTACTGAATACCCAGAGAACTCAGCAATAGATTGCTTGAGTTGGAAGACTGCCAGGAGACATTGTATTCTCCATCTGCAGGAGAAAGAGAAAAATAACTGAGTTTCTGTAGAGGTCGAAGCTACAGGATGGAAGCTCAGGAAGGGTAACGCTTTTACTCGTATCAGCAGGACTCACGTTAATGGTTCACAGAGGAGAAGAAGCGTCAAGAGTCCAGAAGATCCCACACTTGGAGAGTGATTGGACGCCGAGGACAAGTAGTGTGTCAACCTTCCGTTGAAGGAGTGGGTGAAATCTCTGAAGGGGTCAGAGGGACCAAGCTCAGGAGGGATAGTTCCATCATAGCGAAATCGTGGAACAAATCTAGGAGGAAGCTCGCACAGAAGAGAGCTTCGGAGTGGAGGAAATCCTCAAAGAGGAAAATCAACAGTCGAGATTCACGAAGCAGAATCGCGAAATTCCGCTAACCGTTAGATCATGAAGAAGCTGTGGGGAAGTTAACCCTTAAGCACAAGGGGTGAACCAAGAGCCACCGGGACTTGGCATATCGAGTTTCCTGGAGGCAAGAGTTTCATACTCTTTGAAATCGCGATCGGCGATTTCCCGAATCAACTGGAGCCGTCGATCAGAACGGGGACATGTGGCGCAAGATCCTGAGGAGTCAGGGTTCGGGGTTTTGCGATGCAAAATAATTGCGACCGGTGAAATCGCGACCTGCGATTTCTCGATATAATCCCAACCGTCGATTGGTGGGACACGCATCAAAGGATCCGTTGGAGTCAGGGTTCGGGGAATCGGGATTCGGAGAATCGGCGTTCTCGACGTCAAGGAATTCTTGCATCGCGGATTCGCGATCCGCAAAATCCCGAAGTGACGTGGCATGTGGGACCACGGTTGCTAGTGGAGTACAGGTGGAAGCACATCGACATATTGGGGATCGAAGTGCCGATAGAAGGAAGAGGTGGAGGTGTCAAATCCACATGTGCCATCGCATATCGGCATATCGGAGTTCGGGGTTCGGGGATTCATAGTGTAAGTGAATCACGACATTTCATGTGCCGATTCCTCGATAGGGAAAATCCCGATATCCGAAAGGGTTGACCCGTTGACCATCGGGGTTCGGGGTTTTGAGTTGCATGTGACTGCACTCACAGAATTCGCGAGATCACGAATTCCGATTTCCCGATTTCCGAAAGGGAGATCGCCGAAGGAGCTTACTGTAGGTAGTGGATTCCCGAGTGGAGTGGAAGAGTACTTTGACTCTTCGGGCCTGTGTGAAGAAGGTCCTGGTGGGAGCGGGACGTGTCAGGAGGACGTCTTTGTGTCAAGTGGTATCAGAGCCTGAAGATCTTGTCTGTATATTTCAGGCAAGAGGAGTGAAGGAGGAAAGGAAAGCACTCTGATACTCATGATTTGCGTCAAGTGGTATCAGAGCCAGAACTTTTTTTGTATACTTCAAGCAGAGAGGAGAAGGCAGGTGGAAGAAGACAGAGCACTGGAGGACTCTGCGAGGACTTGCTTGCAGGTAAGCAGCAGTCCGTAGACAGTCTGGAGGACTGCAAAGATGAAGTTGCTTGAACTCATGATGAGGAGTGACAGCAGCAGATCTTCCATGAGGGCAGATAGAGGTAGCAGGATGGCTACTGAAGGCTGCAGGAAGAAAAGCAAGGCATAAAAGCTTTCAGAGATGGATAGAGAGCTCGCTGACATCAGAGCAGAGATAGAGAGGCTTAAACTGCAAATGCAGCAGAATGAAGAATTGGTTGAGGTATGTGAACCCGAGACTGGAAAAGGTCTTGATGATGATGATTGGGACGAATTGGGATCGGCTGATGATTTCAAGTACTTCCGGTTGGGTAGAAGAGAAGAAATTCCAGTTTGCCATGAGGGCGACGAGTTGGGATCAGATGAGGATCTCGCAGACTGTCATAAGGACAGTAAAGGAATTTCAAATTGTCAATTGGGAAATGATGGGAGACCGCTGAGGGATCTCATAGGCTGCCAAGAGGGTAGTGGAATGTTTCCATATTGCCAGATGGGCAAGGGAACATAAATGAGGTCAGCTGAAGATCTCAAAGACTGTCATGAGGACAGTAAAGGAATTTTACATTGCCATCTGGGCAATGATCAGAGATCACTGCGGGATCTCGAAGATTGCCAGGAGGGCAGTAAAAGGTTTCCAATTTGCCAAGAGAGTGAGGAAACAAAAAATGGGATCGACTGAAGATCTCGTGGATTGTCATGAGTATGGTCAAGAAATTTTACATTGCTAGCTGGGCAATGATCAGAGATCGCTGCGACATCTTGAAGACTGCTAGGAGGGCAGCGGAAGCACGTTAAACTACCAGGTGGGCAGAGGGGAAAAAGTGAGACTGTTTGAAAGTCTCATGGACTCAATGGAGAGTTCAACTCAGCAGGAGTTGCTGATGAAGATGGGATCAATAGATCTCATAATCTGCCAGGGAAGCGGTGGAAGCATCCCATATTGCCAGGTGGGCAGGGATGAGCAGATAAGACCATCTGTGGGTCTTAGTAACTCAGAAGTGAGTTGGAATCAACTAGGAGAGCTGACAGAGCAAGTGGGCTCAAGGATGAATGTGGATCAGCAGATGCAACAGACAGAGGAGGAAGGTCAGAACGGTATTCTGATGGTTGGGGGAATACAAGTATTCCTACCATCTGCCCAGGAGGGGGCAGAAAATTCAGTTGTAGATATAGAAGCAGCAGCAGAACAGTCATAGCAGGAGATGACTGTCAGAAAAGAAAGGGAATTGGAGCAGGCACTTGAGACCTCCCAAGCAGATGAAAGGAAGAATGAGTGTTCTGGGGAACAACTCAATGATTTCAGCCAGCAAGCTGAAAGAGCTGTAGCACTGAGGCTAACAGCAGGAAATGAAACAGAAGAAGGAAATGAGCATTCTGAGGAATGGCTCATTACTTTCAGCTGGGGAGTTGAAAGGAAAGAAGTTGTAGCATGGGAGATGACAACAGAAGATAAGGAAGAGAGCAAGCATTCTGAGGAATGGCTCGACATATTCAACATTGTAGCTGAAGAGACTACAACAGGGGAGTTTGCAGCAGAAGGTGAAGAGAATGAGCATTTCAAGGAATGTCTCAATGATTTCATCCAGGAAGTTGAGAGAGCTGCAGCACTGAAGCTGACAGTCGAAGAAGCCAAAAAGGAAGAGGAGCATTCTGAGGAATGGCTCAGAATTTTCAGCCATGAAGTTGAAAACAATGCAACAGAGGAGGTTGCAGAAACAGAGAATGAAGACACAGACAACATATGTCTTGCTGAGTTGTGGGAGCAGATTGAAGCCCTAGAAGACAGGGTGAAAGTGCAGGGCATGCACATCCAGCAGGTGAGGTTGGAAACAGATGAGGAAGGCGTGGGGGATCATGATGATCTTCCCAATGGCCCAAAATTTTTACAGCTGTGGAGACTGCAACAGAAAAACCAGCCACTGGAGAAGCTGGATGAAGCGATCAAGGAGATCATGGAGCTGATGTTGAAATCAGCAGACACTGCCAGCAAGGAGAGGTTGAGCAGAAGGAAAGCAGCAGCAGCAGCAGCACCGCAGTGGAAGCAGCAATAGAATGGAGCAAATGGAAAGCTCCACACATTTGTTTGGGATCCAGGGGGATTTCCAATAAGCTGACAGAGGTAGCTCATGAGAAGGAGCTCATGATTTTTCCAGCTGTGGAGTATGATTCAGGAGCATCTCTCCATGCAGCCAGCCAGCCACGTCAGCGTGCACTCATTCAGGGCTGAAAGGGAGGCGCAGCCTCATTTTGAATTTGAATTCAATGTAAATAAATGCCTTAGGCTGGTGAGCCATGAATGCCATGCCTTTGCTCAGGCTGTAGATAAGATAGGCATTTATTATAGATTGGCTGAGATCTAGTTCTGGATAGCAGACTAGACAACCATTGATTGTAAATTAATTAGAGTAGGTAATTCCTAGAGGGAAGCGCTCGATTGAGCTGCCTCATGTAAAAGAGATTTTGAGATCTCATTTGAGGGAGAGTTGAGTAGTAGAATCTGCATGTAGAGTAGAGGAGCCAAGAGAGGGCTCAGAGAACACCTTGTAAAATATACAGGCATTTTCCATTATTAATACAGAGCAGTTTTCCTGCACCAGTCTGTCATTATATGCATGTATGTATGTGTGCGTTCATTATATGTTGCAATTGTGTATTGTTATCATGTATTTGAAGGGAGTGTGTTTGATTTCAGGTTTGAGAAGTCTTTGAGGTTTCATGCCATGAGGGCGTGACAGAGTGTTGAGACTCTGAATACCGGTGCACAGAAGAGGCACTTCTGAACTCTGAGGAGTCAGACAGAGACGTGCTGAGGCACAGGACTGAAGTCATCACCTCGCAAGGAGGAAGACTTTTGGGGTTACTGAACACCTCAATAGTCAAGGCAATGTAGCTGAGACACTGTTGTGGATAGAACCTTTACTGGGAATTCTGTAGGAGCTCTACCAAGAGGGTATCGAGCATGTGTACAGAACTGCACAGAGGAAAGAACTCTGATGTGAGTTCAGAAAGACCAGAATTCTATGAGGATTCTGAGGGGCTCCGTCTGGAGGACATTGAGCGAAGGGTGCAAGGGCACAGGAGAAATTATAATTGTTGGGTGTTCTGTGGCAGAGATACTCCGCCAGGAGGGCGTTGAGAGGGTGCGGAGATAGCCCAGGAGGAAGGGACTCTTTGAGTTATGTCATCTGAAGGAAGGTCTAGTGAGGGAACTTTCACTGGGTTACTGAATACCCAGAGAACTCAGCAATAGATTGCTTGAGTTGGAAGACTGCCAGGAGACATTGTATTCTCCATCTGCAGGAGAAAGAGAAAAAGAACTGAGTTTCTGTAGAGGTCGAAGCTACAGGATGGAAGCTCAGGAAGGGTAATGCTTTTACTCGTATTAGCGGGACTCACGTTGATGGTTCACAGAGGAGAAGAAGCATCAAGTGTCCAGAAGATCCAACACTTGGAGAGTGATTGGACGCCGAGGACAAGTAGTGTGTCAACCTTCCGTTGAAGGAGTGGGTGAAATCTCTGAAGGGGTCAGAGGGACCAAGCTCAGGAGGGATAGTTCCATCGTAGCGAAATCGTGGAACAAATCCAGGAGGAAGCTCACACAGAAGAGAGCTTCGGAGTGGAGGAAATCCTCAAAGAGGAAAATCAACGGTCGAGATTCGCGGAGCAGAATCGCAAAATCCCGCTAACCGTTCGATCATGAAGAAGCTGCGGGGAAGTTAACCCTTAAGCACAAGGGGTGAACCAAGATCCATCGAGACTTGGCATATCGGGTTTCCCGGAGGCAAGAGTTTCATACTCTTTGAAATCGCGATCGGTGATTTCCCGAATCAACTGGAGTCGTCGATCAGAACGGGGACACGTGGCGCAAGATCCTGAGGAGTCGGGGTTCGGGGTTTTGTGATGCAAAAGAATAGCGATCAGTGAAATCGCGACCTACGATTCCTCGATATAATCCCAACCGTCGATTGGTGGGACACGCATAAAAGGATCTGTTGGAGTCGGGGTTCGGGGAATCGGGATTCGGAGAATCGGGGTTCTCGACGTCAAGGAATTCTTGCATCGCGGATTCGCGATCCGTGAAATCCCAAAGTGACGTGGCATGTGGGACCATGGTTGCTAGTGGAGTACAGGTGGAAGCACATCGGCATATTGGGGATTGAAGTGACGATAGAAGGAAGAGGTGGAGGTGTCAAATCCACACGTGCCATCGCATATTAGCATATCGGAGTTCGGGGTTCGGGGATTCATAGTGTAAGTGAATCACGACATTTCATGTGCCGATTCCCCGATAGGGAAAATCCCGATATCCGAAAGGGTTGACCCGTTGACCATCGGGGTTCGGGGTTTTGAGTTGCATGTGACTGCGCTCACAGAATTCGCGAGATCGCGAATTCCGATTTCCCAATTTCCGAAAGGGAGATCGTCGAAGGAGCTTACTGTGGGTAGTGGACTCCCGAGTGGAGTGGAAGAGTACTTTGACTCTTCGGGCCTGTGTGAAGAAGGTCCTGGTGGGAGTGGGACGTGCCAGGAGGACGTCTTTGCGTCACTTTGTCAATTTGATCAAAGCTTGTACTGAAAAGCCTTGGATAGCCCCCCTAGTGAATGTCAGACCGACTAATTATTTTCAAGCTTCAAGGGGATTAAGGCAAGCTACCCTCTTTCCCCCTTCCTGTACATCTTGATGGAAGATTCATTAAGAAGAAAGTTGATTGCTGAAAAGATGATTGGATCAGTCCCAGGCATTATGCTGTCGAAGGGCCTTGATATAATCAATCATGCCCTTTTTGCAAACAATTTCTTCATGTTGCACGGAGCCTCCATAAATATTGCAAAAAACTTCAGCAAAATTCTACAAATCTTCCACAGTATCCATGGAGAGCTCATCAATAAAAGGAAAAGTGCAGTGTATGGGTGGAATGTAGATCAAAAAATTATTCAGTGAATTGCTCTTTACCTAGGGTTCTCGGGCTATGCTTCTTGGGAAAAAATAAAATATCTAGGACTCCCCTTAACTCTAGGTTCCATCAAGTCTTCGTTGTGGACAGAAATTATAAGCAAATTCAAAGAAAAAATCTCATCTTGGGGTGGATAGTGGCTTAGCAGTGCTGGGAAACTCACCCTCATTAAATTGATCATATCCTCCTTGCCAATCTACCAGCTTCCTTCCTTCTTTCCCCAAAGTCATGACTTAGATTTCAAAGATGATTCGAGACTTTCTCTGGTGTGGAGGTAAAGGCAATAAAAAGAAATACCACTTGGTCAATTGGGAAATTGTCAAATGCCCTTATTCTGAAAGTGGCTTACAGGTTATATATCCTGAGCTTGCAAACTGGCACTGGGTGGAAAAATCCTTTGGAATATTTATGCAAATCGTCAACACCCTATAAGCAAAATCCTAAGGAAAAATACCTCAATGGTGTCTCTATGAGAAATCTCCAGGTGGAAAATACTCCCAAAGGCACTCTAATCTAGAATATTTATCATCAGAGACTTGATTCCTTCCAAAAACATCTTTATCGAATCCCGTGGAATGAGAAAAAAACCATGATGTGGCAAGACAACATCATGGGAAACGTACCCCTCAACGTTTCAGACAATTTCAAGGAGATCCACGAGTGGCTAACTCAGCATGGATTTACCAAAGTGGCATACATCTCTTCGTGGGACGCTTCAGGGAGATGGAGGACTTGGGACCTCTCGGGAATTACAGATCACTTGCAAACACATAAAACTCTCCTCCTAGTTGCGCTAACAAGTTTAGCTCTTGTCCACCTCCTCTTGTCGGATACATGGGGCTGGGAAAAGACTGGTTTCTTCACCGCAACCCAAGGATTTACTTCTCTTCAATCCCCCCAAGATCCGATTGAGTCAGAAACCCTCTAGAAGAAGGTCTGGGATCCTCTCGGCCTTTCTAAAATAAAATTCTTATGCTAGGTTTTATAAAATTCTTATGCTAGGTTTTAATGCACAGGAAAGTTTTGATACACAAAAATATGGCAAAAAGAGGCATTATTGGTTCTCATAGATGCTCCATGTGTTGTAATGATCTGGAAACAATGGATCATATGTTTGTGGACTGTACATTCACCCAAGAAGTATGGAAGATCTCCCTTTAAGGCCTCAATGCCACAATTTTGAAACAGATCTCTGTGGTTAACTTATTCTCCTCCTAGAAGGCACGTTATCCTCAAGAGATACAAATCAGTTCAACATGGAAAATAATTTGGCAGGCCATCCCAAATACATTTGTTGGAAACTATGGCTGGCTAGAAACGATCAGATCTTCAACAACACTCCACCTTTCCCCCCCAATGGTGGTTGCTAAAGAAAAATCTCTCCTTCTTGAAACAGTGGAAAACCATCCCTTCAAGAACGAAAATACTCTCCTACTTGAAGAAAAGAAATGGGTTGGAACATTCACTTTCCAAGACAAAAAACAAACCTTTGTATGCCTCTCTATCATTCCAGGATGGTGTTTGCGAGACAAGGATGTAGTTTTTCAATCTTGGTGGAGGAGACAAGGCATAGCCTCGGTCTTTTTTTATGGCACCTCCAAAGGAAACCCGGGGAACACAGGAGCAGGCAGAGTGATTTACTCCTTGGATGGATCCCGAAAAGATAGCTTCAATTGGGGACTTGGCAAGAGAACAAATAACCAGGCTGAAATTATCGGGATGCTAAAATCTTATCAGATAGAACATGAAAATGGTATTAAATAAATACAAGTTTTTGGAGACTCTGAAATCCTGATTAAGATTTTAAATATGAATGATCACTTCAGCAATCCAACGATCAATAAGACATTGCAAAGGCTTTGATAAGTGCTGCAAGATTTCTCCTCCTCTCTCTTTTTCCACATCCTTCGTGGATTGAACAAGGAAGCATATGCAAAGGAAAATATGGATTGTTTATTTCCCTTAGGTGCTCTCAGCAAAAATGAAAAAGCCCCCTTGTGGATTTCCATCCCGTAGATTTGGCTCTTCCTCTCCTCATAACTTTGTAAGAATGAGACATGTTGTACTTAGGTTAAGCGGGAATTTGTTCCCTTGTAAAGATGGTTGATTTGGCCTAGGCCCAACCGATTTCAATTATCAAATAAAATTACCTGTTTTAGTTAAAACAAAATATATTTTCCCCCAACCGTATGTCTCTTTCTATTTCTACTCTCCCCTCTATATTGTCCTCCTCCCTTATTTTTGTGTATTCTTCCTCAAGACCTCATCGGTCGTGTCAGAAGTTTCTCGATGGTTACTTTTCCCATTCCTTCATTGATTCTTGAAGGGGACTACCCAACTACCAGCCTGACTGGTAATAATATTTCTAGGTTGAGGACAGTTCAAGGTCTGCATTTGTTTTAATTTGATAGGGTACTTCTTGGCAAGGTTATTTTAACAAGTAATAGCTTCCCTCTTGCACCATTCCTCTCATGACATCGTAACCTGTGAAGGCCATCCCTTCAACTGTAGTTCAACATTTTCTTGTTGCATTAATAACCAAATTTCGCAATACATAATTTATCAAAGGTCCATTGCCTTTTAATAATCACATAACAAGCTTGTTTATAGTTTTGGTCATGATATTAATCATATTTACAGATTGGGGGAAACATGGGTGTTACAATTCCACTAAGAATGTGTAAACCTCGGCGATAACTTTCTGATGGTATACCGAGCACTCCAACTGTAGATCATACGCAAAAGTTACGCCCTTGGGAAGTTGACGTATTAACTACCCCCATCGGGGCCAGCAAACCTTTTGGAGTTTCATCTTCGAGGGTTACATCGGGGCCCACAAACCTTTTGACGTTTCATCTTATGGGGTTAGGTTTTTCTCATTAATTCTTTATGTTAAAAAGGCCTTTCGAGCCTCATTGTAAAAACATCTTCTTGTGAATGAGTGTAGTTGTCACATCTTTTCTCAGAGATAAGCACCACCATTCTAGCGAGTTCATTTTTCTTTGCATTTTTACAGTTCATGTACATTTCATTCATTAATAGAAATTTTGTATTATTGTATCTCTGTGTTTCTTGCAATATCTCTATGTGTTTCTTGCAATATCTCTGTGCGTTTCTTGGTTATACATCTTCCTTCATTTTGTTCTCAGCACAATCCAGATCAGGTTTAGAGAAATTAGTTGCCTTGATTTAAATACTGACATAATACAACTACCTGATTCAATCATTTTCTAATGTATCATCACTTAAATCAATGCATAAAAACGATTGAATAAGGTAGTTGTATTAATTTTAACAGTGATATAACATAAAACAATAGGGTGCATTTATTATAGTGAGTTAAAATGATTCAGTGCATTAATTGAATAAATGATATGAAGGAAATTGATTATGTATATTGATCTGAAGTATGAGATAGTGAAAATTATCAAGTGAAATGACTTCAGCAATAACACATTGAAAACCAATTTCAAAATACACATTATAGGTTGAAGTGCTATACTTTGTTTGCTTGGGTGTGATTTATCTATTAGTATTTTCACATTAAAACATATAATATTAAGATATATAGAATCTTACGATATATAGTATGCATTGACATATACAAAATATTAAAATCAAAATCATGCAATAAAATGTAAACATAATTATGAGGGAACATAAAAGGTTGGAGAAAAAAAACTATTAATATTGGAGAGGCAAAGTATGAGTATGACCTTCACCGAGATATTATATATCTTGAAGTTTTGAATACTATTGCAATTAGACTTTGTTTTTCTTATCCATATAAATGAGATTTAGCTAGCACATGTGGGTAAAATAAAAGATGAAGAAGACGTATTAAGAGTGGTCATTACATAATGATACTATTACTCTCTTATTATTAACTTTTTTCATTATTTAACATGTTAATTTATTTGTATTCACCTTAATCCTCATGTAACTTTGTAGTATCCTTCTTGATAGTAAGTTCTCTAAATTAAAAATGATACTTAGTAAATTTCTAAGGATCAAATTCATCCAAAATATATACTTAGAGATGAATCAAAACCTAGAAAAGCAAACCTTACTATCAACAATAATTCCTAATTTTAATATCAACTAGAACCACTCTATCTTAAAAAAACATAATCATAATTTCTAAGTCTAATACAAATGATGGTTTCATTCTTAATCTCAACTATTTTCCTACCTTAATTCCTAATTTTAATATCAACTACAACAACTTTATTAAAAAACCATAATTTATAAGTTTAGTAGGAATGGTGATTTCATTCTTAATCTCAACTATATTCCTACTTTCACATTGAATGAGAAACACCAATAACAAAATTGATAACAAACATCTTTAGTATTATTATATTCATAATAAATTTTGTGATTTAATATTATATTGAAATGGTTATTAAATATGTAAACATGCATTGAATTTTAAAGAGATTGGTTATGAAATTTACATCTATTTAATTATATTTTATATTTTTAAAATATATAAATAATATTAAATTTAATATAATTATTTTAAATTATATTTAATAAATTATTTATCTATTTTAAGGTATTATAAGGATGTAATCAATTTATTTGTTTTGATAAGTGTAAAAAATAAATAACTATGATTAAGATAAGAACAAATTGTCACTAGTTTTATAGTGAAATTGGGCTGATCAATTCCTAAAAATTCTTGGGATGAAAGAGTGTGTCACCTTTATGACACTAAAAAGGTTGAAGATGAAAAATATTTTCTCTTAGATTGTGGAGCCGATACCCAGATCTCATTTTCAAAATATTTGTCACACTATCAACCTCCTAACCTCTTAACTCAACAAAATTATGGTAATCTTGGAAAACTTTTCTTGTTGCAAGTAATCACTTACCCTTTAATCTTAGTACATCATCATCATCATCTATTTTATATATTAAATAATATTAAATGTAATATAGATAGTTTAAAATTGTATATACCAAATCTTGTAATGATATCATACAAATATGGAATGACTTTATAATGTATTGATAAAAGTAATATTTTATATTATTTTTAAAATAATTTTTTTATAGTTTAAGATAATTTTATAAAATATTGATAAAAAATTATGATTAAAATTAAAATTTGTTTTATATATTAATTAAAACTAATCTTTATTAATTAAAAATATTAAATACTAAATAAACATTCTAAATTTATCTTAATAAAAAAATTGCATTCACAAATATATATTTTTGTAAGCTTGACATTATTAAATGTAATGCAATATTGAATTGAAAAAATATTTTATATTATTTTAAAAATATTTGTTTTTATATTTTTAAATAATTTTATAAAATATTGATAAAAAACTATAATTAAAATTAAAACTGAATTTTATTAATTAAAATTATTAAATACAAAATAAACATTCTAAAATTATATTAATAAAAAAATGCATTGACAAATATAATATTTAGTATTGATTGAATAAACATACTAAATTAAAAAAGAAAAATGGCAAAGACAACGTTTCATTTTGATTGAATAAAATTAATATCAAAACGTTACAATGGCATACATTTCTAACTTAGAATGAAAATGCTTTTGAATGTATTACGGTGACTTTTGGAGTGATGATAGTAAAACCATATGGCATTGTTAATTACAGTCAAAGTTAGAAGGGTTTATGAGGCCGAGGCCCAGCAGAAGGCATGTTATCCAGCATTAAAATGTTGAGAGCAGATGACCAATAATGGAACCATGTCCATTGGGATAGGATTCGTGTAACCAGGAAAACCCTTCCATCAAAGTTTTATTTTTGTTGTTTTGGGAAATCACTCCCCAAAAATTCCCTAGGTACCAAGACTGTAATTGAAGCATCTGCGTTAGATAGAAAACCCTTGGGAATGTATGATGATCTAGATAAAATATACGAACCAAAACATAAGGTGAGGCTATGCTCACTTATGTATTATTCAATGAAGACAGATTACATCTTTATATAGGAAAAGACTCTCCCGAGTCGGTTACATGCAAACCAAAGACAACTAGACTCTTAACTAAGAACTAACTCTTAACACACCTACAACTAAATCTCACAACTGAAGCTTATAACTAGTGCTTATAACTGGCGCTTACAACTGGCGCTTTCTCCATTATTTCCAAGTCTCCCCCTTAATGGAGAATGGATTGACTTCTACACCTAACATCTCCCTAAATAGTTCAAACTTAATCTTTCCAAGAGGCTTAGTGAAAATATCAGCAGCATTTTCACTAGTATTACAATACATAAGAGTTATTTCATTCGACTGCAACTTTTCTCGAACAAAATGATATTGAGCTTCAACATGCTTTGTCCTTGCATGAAAAATCGGATTCTTCACAATATTGATTGAACTTTGATTATCACATATGATCATCGTAGGTTCCTTTTGTTCTTCTCCAACATCTTGAAGAAGTCTTCTTAACCAAACAACTTCACAAGTTGCTGCACACAAGGCTTTATATTCTGCTTCAGTAGAAGAAAAAGATACAGTAGGATGTTTTTTACTGCTTCATGAAACAACCCTGGATCCAATGCTGAACGCATATCCAGTGGTTGATCTTCAAT
The DNA here is from genome assembly GCA_009831015.1 of Picea engelmannii. NCBI lineage: Eukaryota > Viridiplantae > Streptophyta > Pinopsida > Pinales > Pinaceae > Picea > Picea engelmannii. Next base: position 287,541 of record ML782643.1, read on the forward strand.
CATCTAGATTGCCAGCCCAATCAGAATATGAATAACCTATCAACTCAACATTAGATGCATCAGTATACTTAATACCATAATCAAGTGTACCTTTTAGATACCTGAGTACTGCCTTTGCTGCATTCCAATGGCTTTCATGAGGTTTTGCCATGAACTGACTTAACACACTCACAGAATATGAAATATCAGGTCTAGTTGTGGTGAGATAATTCAGACTAGCCACCATTTGTCTATACACAGTGCCATTCACCTCCTTCGAACCATCATCACAAGACAGTTTCACATTTTGTTGCATGGGAACAATAGATGACTTATACTGATCCATTTTAAATCTCTTAAGTATTTCTCTGACATACTTACTCTGACAAACAAAAGTTTGGCCTGCATTTCTCCAAACTTCCAGACCTAGGCAGTAATGTAACTCACCAAGATCTTTCATTTCAAATACCTTTGATAACTACTCCTTGATTTCATCAACTAACTTCTCTGCATTTCCTGTAATTATTAAATCATCAACATATAATGAAATCAATACTATATACCCATGTTCATCAAATTTGGTATACAGATTTGGATCTCTTTTGCTCCGCATAAAACCCTATTGAAGAAAGAAAGAGTCTATCTTCTCGTACCATGACCTAGGTGCATGTTTTAGTCCATACGATGCTTTCTTTAACTTACACACTAAGTGTTCTTGCCCCTTTTCAACAAACCCTTCAGGTTGAGTAAGATAAACCTCTTCCTTTAACTCACCATTCAAAAATACAGATTTAACATCTAACTGATGCAACTTCCAATGATACTTTGTAGCTAAGGAAATTAACATTCTGATAGTATTCAATTTAGCTACTGGTGCAAATGTTTCAGCATAATCAATACCTTTTGTTTGTGAATACCCCTTTGCAACCAGTCTAGCCTTATACTTATCTATACTACCATCTAATTTAAAATTGGGTTTGTATATCCATTTGCATCCAATGGGATTCTTATGTTTAGGCAATTCAGTCAATTCCCAAGTATTTTTTTTCATTATAGATTCATATTCTTCCTCCATTGCATTTCACCATTCATCATGTTCATTAGCTTCATCAAAATTCATGGGTTCTATAACATTTGAAATGGTACTCATTAGGGCATAGTCTTTATACCTCTCAGGAAGCCGAATCTGTCTTGAAGATCTTCTCAACTGATTATCTTCCTCCCCACTTTGTGAAGATCTGTATTCACCTCTAGGTGAACTGTGACTGCTTGAATTGTCCATATCACTGAGTCCTTCTTGTTGTTGTTGCTGCTGTCGCAGCGGGGATGGATGATGTTGTCGTTGCGGGGATGGCTGCTACTATGTGGGCTGCTGTTGCTGCTGCTCTTCTTTAACTCCTTCATCAAGAAGTCTCTGCCATTCCTCATGACTGTTGTCGTCATGATTTCCTGCTTCTTGCTCATTGAAAAGTATAGCTCTACTTGAAAATACTTTGTGAGTAGCAGGATCAAACAATTTGTATGCTTTAAATTCAGAACAGTACCCAATGAAAATACATTTAGTGGCTTTAGCATCCAATTTCCTCCTATTCTCCTTTGGAATATGTGCAAAAGCCTTACACCCAAATACTTTCAAATTATTAACTGCRGGTTTGGAACCATACAAGGCTTCGAAAGGAGTAACATTATCAAGACACCTTGTTGGACTTCTATTCTTTAAATAAACTGCAGTATTTATGGCTTCAGCCCAAAATGCATTTGAGAGATTCTTACCTTTCATCATACTGTGTGCACACTCTACAAGAGTTCTATTTTTTCTTTCAGCAACTTCGTTTTGCTGTGGAGTGTGAGGTACTGTAAACTGTTGTACTATTCCATTATCTTTGCAATATTTGTTGAAGTCCCCTGATTTATACTCTCCCCCTTGATCTGAACGAAGGATTTTGATGGATTTTCCTGTCCGCTTTTCCACCATGGTTCTGAACTCCTTAAAGTACTCGAAAACATCACTTTTTCGTCTAAGGAAGTAAACCCATGTGTATCTCGTGCAATCATCAATAAATAACAGAAAGTAAAATGCACCTCCTAAAGACGTAGTCTGCATAGGCCCACAAACATCAGTATGCACAAGATCTAACACATCCCTCTTTTTCTTATCAGGATTAGAGGGGAATTCATCTCTGTGCATCTTTCCTAATGCACATTCATCACAAGCAACCTTCTCATTTTTTAACATGGGAAGTCCTTCAACCATATTCTTTTTCTGTAATAACAATAAATCAGGATGATTGATGTGTCCATACCTTTGATGCCAAAGAATATCTATTGGAATAGTGGCATAAGTTAGTGCATGATGTGCTTTGTTGGTAACATCAAGTTTGTATAGACCTCCTTCTCTCACTCCCGTTGCAATAGTTCGGAAGTGGTCCAACAGATCCTTCACTATGCAATAATTCTTGAAGAATTCAACCTTCAAGTTCTGATATGTAATGGTGGATACAAAGATCAAATTTTTCTTTATTCCTAGCACATACACAACATTGCGAATGTGACGAACAGTACCATTCGACAATGTCACATGAATGTCTCCATATCCCTTGATTTGATGAACGCGGTCATCTCCAAGATATATGTTGGCACCATTCTGTGTTTCTTTAAAATTAGCATACCAATTTTTATTACAAGTCATATGTACTGATGCTCCAGAATCCACAAACCAGGGATCAAAATCATCTGTTTTAGCAGATAAAGCAGCGTTAGACACAAGCAGCCTAAGATCCCGTGAGTCAAAATTCGGGGGTTCATCAATATCATCACTAGCAATAAATAATCTGTGATCTTGATTCGAAGATTTTTCTGCATAATGACCTGAATGTGTTGTAGGTTTATTCCTAGCCTCATCACTTTTCTTCTTATGACAGTCTTTAACCATATGTCTAGGTCGACCACAATAAAAACAACTCTTTAACTCATTCCTATCAGATTCCATACCTTGATTTGGAGATTGTCTTCTCTGCGATGAACTGCCTCTCTGCCATGAACCGCCTCTCTGCCATGAACTGCCTCCTATGCCTCTTACTCCTGATCTCCCTCTTGCAGATCTATTATTTGACCACAGTGCCAAATCTTTACTCTGAGGCTTCATATTCCCGCGCCTCTCTTCCTCTTGCAGCAAAATACCTGTCAATTCTTCAAACGTAGGAGGTTTCTCCCTTGCTGCAAGACCTGTTATGAACATATGATAATCTTCTAGCATACCATTTAAGGTAATAGTCACTAGATCAGTGTTGGAAATAGTTTCCCCTATATTTACTAGCTTGTATTTCACCTCTTTAATGTGACCCAAAAATGAACTAATAGATTCATTTCCATCCATCTTAATGCCTAGCAATTTAGTTTTCAGGAACAAAATGTGATCTGTGTTGCTAGTTTCATACAATGCTTTAAGAGTTGTCCATGTTGCAGCAGAAGTTGTAGTGTCTCTAATATGTGGAATTATGCTATCTTTAATAGACATGCGCAACAATACCTTTTCCTTGTTTTCGCACTTCTCCCAGTCTTGGATCTGTGCTACTGTCGCACCTGCAGCTGCATCAGGTTTCAGTTCAGTTCCATTCACAATGTCCCAGACACCATAGCCCTCCATGAGCGTCTACATCTTGAATTTCCAGTTAATGAAATTCGAGCCATCTAACTTGTTGGATTCATTGAGGTAGGTCTCTGCCAGAGGATTCTCCATCAGTGCAATTTAGTCTCTACAAGTAAATCACCAAGGATATGCAACTTTCTGTTGAGTTTTCTCCTATGGTGAGCAGTTTGTCTCTCTGTCTTCGGATCCACTGATCTAACTATATTTCTATTTTCAACTTAAATCATACATGCATCCACCTTTAAATCATACATGCATCCATGTGTGCACCTTTAAATCATCCACCTCAAAATTTCTTACCCACTTTAAATATTAAAAAAAAATCCTTAAAAGAAACCTCCCTTTTTTGTTTTAATACACATGCATGTATCCACTTTAATAATAATAATAAAGTGAATAACTCTCTTTTTCTTATTTGCATGTATAAGAGAAAACTTCTTATTCAAAACTCACCACCACCATGTATAAGTTTTGAATGCACTTTTATTTTTAAATGCTCAAAAAACTAAAAGGCACTTATGCATGCAAGCTCTCTCACCACGCATGCATTCAAAACCTCACTACCACACACATGCATTCAAAACTTCACTCACCGTTATGCATGCAAGCTCTCTCTCACCACGCATGCATTCAAAAATTTACTCACCATGCAAACTTCATGGTTAAAAATAGATGCCCATGATTGGTAGCTCAACTTGGTTATGAATTAAACTCAACCTCACCACGCTCCAACCTCACACTGCACCCAAACTCACGCACTAGCCTCACGCATTCAAAACCTTCAATCTTGCTCCCTAGCTTACACTGCACACTTCAATATTTGTTGTCAAACTCCATGCTCCTCCTCGAAATGATATGTAGTCGGCTCATGCAAGTGCTTTCACGCTTCACTGACCTGCTGGGAGTCTGCACCTCTCAAGCTCTGATACCAAGATAAAATATGCGAACCAAAACACAAGGTGAGGCTATGCTCACTTCTATATTATTCAATGAAGACGGATTACATCTTTATATAGGAAAAGACTCTCCCGAGTCGGTTACATGCAAACCAAAGACAAATAGACTCTTAACTAAGAACTGACTCTTAACACGCCTACAACTGACTCTCACAACTGAAGCTTATAACTGGTGCTTATAACTGGCGCTTACAACTGGTGCTTTCTCCATTATTTCCAAGTGATCTGGTAGGTACAAAACCCACAAAAGCATTTGTGGCCGCGTTAGAAACGGAGCTTCAGGAATTTCCAGTGGGTAGACTGGAAATTTGAGCCTAGCCTTGGATCCTATGACATAATACGCAGCAAAGTCGTAGGCGCAGGCAGCCTTTTCTGGGGTATCGTAGGAGCGCAACCAAATTCTACGGTTGGAGTTCAACATTCAAATTTTCGACACCCATTTCCCCATTTTCTCTATCGGACTCCCTTCAACTGCTACGCCTTTGGTGAACGGTTTTCGGGACTGCTATGGCGGTTGTGGTTTTTCCCCTTCCGCCCTCGCTCCAACCCCTGCAACTTCATTTTGAAGTCCTTCGACTTCTTAAAGCTGAACCGGAACAGACTTGCAATCTCCTCCAACTTCGACATTATGCTCGACGTCGAATGTCGAAGTCGGCTGAGTCGACGTGAACCTCGATTCCTCCTCCTGCTTCAAGACATCGTCTTTGAATTGCTCGGAGAGATTGACGATGGGTGAGAGGGAGATTATGTCGAAGGCATTTAGGCAGGCCGAGATGAACAGTTGTGCTTAGCTTCTCCTTGGCCACCAAAAATCCTCCATGTAAAACAAGACCTGCACAATTTTTGGAAAATGCATAACTGTTGTGAAGCATTTGAAAATATAAAGGCTTAAGCAAATCTTGTTTCGACAGTTCACCAGTAGCTAGGTCAAGCGTATTGGAAGAAGAGGACCAAACCAGCTCAGCACTGGAACTCAACAAAAAGTTATCCAGAATATTGAAGAAAATGATCTAAAGAAGCTTGTAAATTAAATCTTTAGAAACTAATGAGCAGTGATAATATATA
>ML782643.1:298669-317718 GCA_009831015.1 Picea engelmannii
ATATATATATATATATTCGACACCCTTATTCGGGACCTATAAATTGGATTCCTGTCTTCACCCTGATCACAGTGGTACCTATAATTTTTAAGCCTCTATTTTTTCTGTGGATCCAACCCCATTCTCAACACTCTTATTTGGGACCTATCCCATTAGATTCCCCTTTTTCCCCTGATAATCATAGTACCTATCACTTGTAGGAATTTTTATGTGGTCTCACCCACTCTTCCCACCACCCTTATTTTCCACCTATCCCATTTGATTCCTCTCTTAGCCCTGTTTGTTGTGATACCCCTCCCCTATCAAAAAACAAATTCTGTGTGAACTCACCTAACCATTTTTTTCTCTGCCAAAATGGAAATAACCCGCAACCAAGAACTCAATACCTTGATTCTTGAAAACATCCAAAACAAGGAGGACATCAAGACCCTCAATTCCAACATTAGCAAGATCAATTACTCCATGAAAACCCTCCAAGATCAATGTGCCACCCACAAATACATCAAATACATCAAAGAAACACTCGACCAATTGATGAGTTTCTCCATGAACCCTACCTCATTTGAACAACCTTCCTATCATGAAGAGAATGACTATTCCCATTTACAAGGCCCTCATTCCAATCCCCTTTACCACAACCTACACCTTCCTAGAATTGAGGTGAATGAATTTCATGGCTTGGATCCCATGGGATGGGTCACTCAAATGGAACATTATTTCTCCTTGCATGGAGTTACTGATGAGTTGGCCAAACTTCGTTATAGTATCCTCCATATGGATATGGAACACTGACAATGGTGGCAATGGTGTATAAATGGACGCTAAGGGTATGTTTCTTGGACATAGTTTGTTGTTGATATCTATGAATGCTTTGACACCGACACCCACCATTTAGTCTGTTTGACCAAGTTGAAATAGTCTGGCACAATGGAAGTATTTATCGCTACCTTTGAGCACTTGGATTTCAAAACAGAGGGCATGTCAGATGCCTTCTTCCGGGAATGCTTTATCAATGGCCTAAAGGATGAAATTTATGTCCATGTCCTAATGGATCGATCCTATACTTGGTTGGAAGCTACTAAACGAGCCAAGGAAGCACAATAAATTGTCTCCTCCCAAACCAAAAAAACCTCCTTTATCCCTCGCCATAAACCCACTAGTCTCGCCCCTCCTCCCACTCCCCTCAAGATCCATAAATTAACTTGGTCATAAACGGATAAATACCAACTCAAGGGTCTTTGTTATAACTATGATAAAAAAATATATTCCAGGGCACAAGTTGTAACATCCCCAACAACCTGTTGGGCTATGCCACACGAAAAATTCGAACTGTATACAAAATTAAAACATACAAATACTCTTCAAATAAAAAGATTCATACAGATTAATAATAGAAATACACATGCAACATACACAAGAAAAACCCATAAAAACAAACACATAAATAATGATACAACACATAATTTAGCACACAATTGAAACTTATCTTTGATGAAAATATCACCAACTGTGTGCAGACCTTCCACGTTCCTCCCATCCATAGACCACAATGCTCGTAATCTTAGTTGTGGGTCACCCCCGAGATGGGGGTAAACTCTACCAAGTAAAATGGAATATTAAGCCAATCTAAGGTCTAACAAGAAGCATAACTGCTTAGTCCAAGGTGCCCAACTGCTGCAACTAGCCTACAGTCTCTCATTCCTCACATGCCTGTCACACCCCAGGAAGTGTGCCCCTTCTATGCTTAACAATCCCTCGACTTCCCCACTTCCCTTCTGGGGCTTCAACAACAGGCCAGGAAGGAAGTCTCAGATCCCTGTAGCTATTGCCCAACGCACCAGGGAACAATTTTGACTAGTTTCTCGCCTAGAGAAACTACTCACAGGTATGAGAACTCACTTCTTCAAAATAGAAAATCTATCACCAGGAGAGAAATTCCTACGGGCCTAGGGATATTAAAATCCCCTACCCCTTATTTATGCACTATCCTCAATGCATTATATACCATGTACAATTCAAAATTCCTCAAAAACTCCATGCATTTTCTAATCAATCTTGTTATCCACCTGGTGCTCTGCTTTCAAGCACCAATTCATGTATTCATACCGCAACTGGAAGTCATTTTCTCTATTCCATAGAGCTACTTCATGAAATAATTCAACTCATTGCTCCTTTCGGCACACCCTCATTATGACAACTACCATGCCATAAGCATCCTTGTGTTGTAACTTCCTTGTTGCACTCACCCGTCTAGGCTCAAGTATCCCTTCACTGCTACATAGTCCCTCAACAATCCATCTTGCCAAGTCTTTTACACACAAGGAAAGCGCTAACTCATTACCAGAACCCCACCAAGGTTCTACATTTATAGGGCTCCAGTGTCTCCAAAAATATTTGTTCTTTCCAAGCATGCCAACTATAATAAATATTAACTCACCTGTATCACCCACATATAATTATTATGAGAGATTATTATAAAAACTTCATTTTAGAAATTCAAATTTATTCCATAAAGGAAATCCACTATTCCCAAAATACTAAATTATGTCTCATAGTTTTCTTGGTTGTTGCAACAACATGTAGTAATTTTTATCATGGCTTTCTGTAGTATCATAGTTGAGACCACTTTTCCTGCAATCCTTTCCAGCTTGCATTTAGCCAACAAATTATTAGTGTTTCATGCACCATAAAATTCTATTGTAATACTTACAAAATATCACAAGTAATTCTAGAAATGTCCACACTTAACAATTTCCATCACCGGTTATCAAGTAATTTATTAAATAGAATAAATTACCACTCTATGCATATGCATGTTCACAATTAATATCAGTAAGATCATTACTCTATTTTCTGAACAAAAAATTTCCGGTAGTCAATGCTCATGTGACTACTTGACTTGCAACTTTTCTGTTGCAATGTATAACAACCCTTGAATGTCCTCAAATCCATGAATTAGTAATGATTATAAAATTTCAGTTGTTAGCGTAATCATTAACATTAAATAACATGTATGCATGCATTCACAAAAATGCATTCAATAATGCACTCAAATATAACAATTTATTATGCATAAGTGTAAGCCTACTACTTACTATGCATGAGTGTAATTGTCAATGCATATATATTCATTGCATCTTTCCATTGATTTTTATAACGATCTATATCTAAGTCATGTATCTCACCATTGGTAAATTGGAAATCTAGCCAATGCCTTGACACATTCTCCATACACTTCCTATTGTCTTCTCAATTATTTTGATGCCTTCCTTTTCGACTTGAATACTACACCAATAATATAATTTTGTGTTGTTCATTAGTGTTAGCAAAAAGGTTGCAGTCCAAATATTATTTAGAAGTAGGAAGTTCATTGGATATTTGTGTGGTACATATCCTTTCCATAACCATACCTTGTCATAACTAACCATGGCATGGTCTCATACATGACTAGCTTTTCTGGCACCCTTTCCTATAACATGTCCATACCTTTTATTGCCTTGGTTATTAGCTCATAACCAGTTAACATGACATGTTGTTATGTCAATGTATGCATTCAAAAGCTAAACAGATTTTAGAATTATTGCAAGCATCCAACCTTTACCACACCTAGTAGTATTTTATTCACATCAATACATTCAACTAATACAATAATGTGATTTTATAAAATAAAATTGGATGATGAAATTCTTACCTAAATTCCCTTCATCAATTATGCAATAAGAGTACATAAAACTCATACCTGCATAGCCGCCATTAAATGAATTTAATGATACCTGGATAGATGATAACAATAGAATCTTCCATGCTTCTATTATAAGACTTATAATCCACTCTTCAGCTTTATGTTGCTTCCTTCTATATGCAACAACATTAATATCAGGACTTTCAAACATGCAATAATTATCTCTTTCCTGGTGCAACAACCACCATTAGTAGCTTTCATATTAATATATATTCAACAATAGACTAATACTAGTCTTATTATTTTATATATGTATATTAACAAATTGACATTCGTCAATTCATATTTGTATGCACTAATAATGCATCATTAGCATGCTCCTAAATGCATTTTCATGTCAATTTCATGTACTATGTATGGCTATCCAACAAGCCATAACATAATTGTTGCTATAGTAATTGCAAAAACCTCTTTATCCTTACTCTTAATTTAATTTAAGAGTACCTTACAATCACAGATAGTTTTTTGAGTAGTTAGGGAGCATTAGGCCCTATGAAAACCTCCTTGTCTTAGATGGAAATCTTGCAAGATATGAAAATATTCATCCAAGACCAAGGAGAAATTTCCTTATCCAGTTTTAGAGTGAAGGTGAGAGCTAAGAAGGTCTAGTGGAACCTTAGTGATAACCTAAGGTAAACCCAAAAAATGACTAAGTCCCGAATCAAACTGTTAACTTGGAGAAAACCAGTTTTTTTAGTCGAGGTGGTTCGCAGTTACTAATTTGGTGTAGCAAACATATCTAGACTGTTGTTCGAATGGAACTACCATTGGAGTGGCTAGGTGTGTGTTTGTGTTGGAGCCACGATGAAGGACACTTTGAGTCAACATGAACCATTTATATATTGAAGAGTGGTATCAATGAGTTTTGAACCCTTGATCCCAGTTTCTAGTCAGTCGGAAGAAGGGTCGTCGGAGGCCAGGAAAAAAGGGTAAGAGATAGGAGTCTGAAGACGGGAAGATCTGAGGACCGTCGATCCATTGGATATGTCCTATAAGATATTAACTGTTGGATCTAGAATGGTTCGAATAGAGGAGGAATGCCTAGGAACTGTAGCTGCAGTGGAATTGTAACCTCTGAGTAAACCCTGACCATTAGATGAAGTGAATGAGGATCGTTAGATCTATCATGGTGAACGACGTCAAAGTAATTTGGTTAGAGTGGTTTATGATACCGGAGTGGGTGCACTCTGATGATGAGGGACTCCAAGAGCGAAGAAGATCCATCGATCGAAGAATATCTACAATGAGATCTTTGCCATAAGATCCTTGTGGGTCCCACCTAACCACTTCACAAATTAGTTGAAGAGATGGGTGATAACCATCATATATGTAAAAGGACCAAGGGGATTGAGACCATTGGTCTCCAAGTCCGAGAATCATTGGATCTATTGGAACGATCCATCAGAATGAAAATGTCAGAAGGGAGTTTTGGGGCTTATAAGTTGTTATTCCAATGGGAAATACTTTGAGTCGATATAGGCCATTGATTTGGTGACTGGGAGTAGCACTAACCGCCCGATTGAGGGTGTGTAGGTCCCTAGTCACTGCAACGAGATTCACATAATGATTTCGTTGAAAATCTGGTTGAGTTGGTAATATTTTTAAAAGTAAATATTGCGATAAGAGAAGTCTTCACTTAAACATTGATGAACTAAGACCAGGGAAAGTAACTATAATACTTACCCCGAGGATTGAGAAGAAATTCGAACATCCCATCAACCTAAGCGATATTGTGGGGTCGGGTGTGTTGCAAAGTGCTATTGGAGAATAGTTCAAACTTTATGCTTGAATGGGTCATCAAGACCACTTGATTGTTTGAGAAAATATTATTTTTCCAAGAATACAAGTTGCAAAATTGATTAATGTAAAGGATAATAATGGTTTGTTGTTTAAGCACGTAGGATGTACTAAAAGAAAGTAGAGGTGAATGGTGTAGCATAGTATGGAAGACACCTCACATTTTAGAGATGAGGAGTCTGATGGTTGAAGGGCCAGAGAAACCCCTCCAGACTTGGTAGCCACTGTCAAAAGTATGAAGGCAGAAGAAAATAGGCTCATGAGAGATTAGGCTAAGCAGGAAAATATGAATGCAATGCTATTGCAGAGTTCGTCAAAAATACAAAAACATTTGTAGCAAGATCCTAGCAATGTAGAGTTGCAACAATCGGAAAGGTTGAAAACCCCTTCAGATGCCTAGAAGCATGGACTAAGCCATAACAATGTCTGAAGTATTCCTTCCAAGAAGAGGCATCAAGATCTAAGGAAGGACAAATATGGTGGAAGCATTTCCATAGAATCCTCCCGTAGGAAGAACACTTATGAGGAGATTTCTAGCAGTGACACTAGGATGAGTGTCCCTGGGAAGAAGAAAAGGAGACATTCACAGAGTTCTTTGACTGAAGAATTTAAGAAGGATAAGTTGTAAGACACCCAACCCCTAGGTACCTTTTTAAGAGATGGGGTATTAAAAATTCACTTTTCCGCAACCATCTCAAAGCCTCTTCTAGAGGGCACCATCATCTTCTGCTCATCAAGATATTTCTGACGATTTTCACCATGCTCAAAATAGAGCTTTGGATCAAAATTTATGGCCTTTCAAATTTTTAGACCTCCTTGGTCAAAGTCCACAACATTGCCACAGGGAACCCATGTGGCTCCACGTCACCTATGTCCTCCATCAAGGCTCTGACGTGTCATAACACGTCACATCCTAGTGTCAATATGGTTGCTGGCATGATCATTGTCATGGTACCTACTACTTGGCCTACCAAAATTTTAGCTTGTCGGGTCCCAGACCCCTTTCCACTCTTGACCAATACTTAACGCTTATGGCCCCTAATCTTCCGATATACTGGGCCACTAGGATGTCGGCTCGCCGGGGTACTAGTATTGGGTATGTGTTATATTCTTTGTATGAGTAGTAGTGTTTGAGCGATTGTGTTGGGCACACAGGGGGACGAATGCCTCGAAAAATGTGTCACATATTTCTGCCTCCAAAAACATGTCACATATTTAGGTAGTTTTTCGGCACATGGTTTATTTGCCAATGGTTTTCTATTTCCAGTTAAGGAATTAGGGTTGTTGACTAATCCAAGTCATTGGGTTAGGGTTTTGGATGTTGTTGGCTCATATATATATATATATATATATATATATATATATATATATTATATTGTAAACAATGTATCACTATGAATGAATATAGAATATGCTAGTTTTCCCAGTTTGGGTTTCCAAGGGAAAAATCTCTGTGTAATGTTTGTATTTGCCATTGTATATTTTCCGTTCTTTTACTGAAAATATATTTGCAGTAAATATTGTACAAGGTTAAAATCTACATTTGGTATCAGAGCTTTGTTGGCTTCTAGAGAATACCTTTGTGGTCAAGGGTTTGGCTCGGGACTATGATAAGCCTTGTTACAATGGGAGATCTATGGCATTGATTTTTCAGGTGAAAATAAATGGCAAGAAATTAGAAGATGGAGATCGATAAGTTTAATGGGAAAAGTTTTGAGTTTTGGAAGCTCAAGATGGAAGATTTGTTGGTGGAAAGAGATCAGTGGATCGCAGTAGATCCATGTACTGCACCTACAAGAACTTCAACAGATGACTGGAAAAAATTGGATCAAAAGGAAAAGAGCATAATCCGACTGTGTCTCTCTGATACAGTATTATTGAATGTGTCAGAGGAAGCTACAACCAAGGATTTATGGGAAAATTTGGGGAAGCTGTATTAGTCGAAGTCCCTAGTAAATAAAATATTCCTAAGAAAGAAGTTGTATAACCCGAGGATGAGAGATGGAGACTTAGTAGCAAAGCATTTGAACACCTTCAATACCATGATAAGTTAGTCAGTATTTGTTGAGATTAAAATTTCCGATGAAGATAAATGTATTAGTTTACTGTGTTCTTTAACAGACTCTTGGGATAGTCTAGTTGTGGCCATAGGTAGTAATAAAACTGCCTTGAAGTTTGATGAAGTGGTCTCATCCTTATTGTCGGAGGAGATGATACAAAATAATATGGAAGGACAGAGCATAGACGCATTATTTGCAAGAGGATGTTCCCAAGAAATAAATAGATCTAAGTTCTCAAGTGGGATATCTTAGTCTAAGGGTAGATCTAAATCTCCTAGAAAGTTTGTAAAGGTATGTTGGAGATGTGGAAAATTAGGGCACTACAAGAAGTAGTGTAGATATAAAGTTGATAAAAAGAAGGGATCTGAAGAATCTCCTTCTACAGAAGAAAAGACCTCCAAGGAAGAAGGAGGGGATGTGTACTTGGCTTATTCAGGCACACATGCAGATCATGAGGCATGGTTGGTTGACTTTGGTGCATCTTTTCATATGACTCCCCACAGGGAGTGGTTCTGCGAATATGAAAGGTATGATGGAGGCATTTTTTTATTAGGTGATGATTCGACAACCAAAATCATAGGACGAGGAAAATTCAAGTTGAGGCTCATAGATGGAAGGATTAGAACACTGCCTAGTGTTCTACACATCCCAGGTTTGGCTAGAAATTTGCTTTTTGTAAGAAAAATGGACGATGCAGGGGTAAAAACAATATTTGAAAAGGAAACCTGCAGGATGGTTTGAGGAGAAATGGTGTTGATGAAGGGAGTTCGGTTGGGAACTCTGTATAAGCTGCAAGGAAGCACTATTAGTGATGGGTGTAATAGTTTCATTGTTCCTGATATTGGAGTTGAAGAAGAAATAACTCCTATAGTCTCTGGAGAAAAGGTTATGTTGTGGCATCAAAGACTAGGGCATATCGGAGAGAAGGGTCTTCAACTACTACACAGTTAAGGTATGGTTGAAGGTATGTCTAATTTCTCTCTGGATTTTGATTTCTGTGAACATTGTCTATATGGGAAGCAGAATCGGGTAATATTCCCCTCTAGTGCAACGAGGGCAAAAGAAATTTTACATCTAGTTCACGGTGATGTTTTTGGACCTGTGTCGGCCCCATCATTGGGAAAATATGTGTACTATGTCTCATTTATAGACGAATTCTCGAGGAATACTTGGATATATTTCCTCAGAAATAAATCTGAAGTCTTTGACAGGTTTAAAGAGTTTAAGGCTCTTGTTGAGAATCAAATAGAGAAAAGAATTAAGGTGTTGAGAACAGATAATGGTGGAGAGTTCTGTGGGAATGAATTTGAAGAATTATGCAAAAGTGTGGTATATCAAGGCATAAGACTACTCCATATACACCTCAACAGAATGGAGTTGCAGAAAGGATGAACAAGACCCTGATGGAAAAAGTGAGGTGCATGTTCAGTGGTGTCAAGTTAGGGCAATAAGTTTGGGCAGAGGCAGTGGGTACTACATGTTACCTGGTCAACAGATCACCCTCATCAACGTTGGATGAAAAGAATTCACAAGAGGTATGGATTGGTAAGGAACCTTCTCTCACACATCTCAAGGTATTTGGCTGTGATGCATATGTTCATGTTCCAAAGGAAAATAGGAGTAAGCTAGATAAGAAGGCTGAAAAGTATATCTTTATTGGATATAAATATGGTCTCAAAGGTTATAAGTTTTGGAACCCAGAAACTAATAAGGTAGTGTATAGCCGAGATGTGGTATTTAGAGAAATAAAGGATGTTGTTAAATAGGAAGTCCTACCAAGTAAGGAAGAACTAGAGAAAATAGATTTTTATTTAAAGGATGATGAATTAGACTCTACAGAAGAGCATGAGTAAGAAGAAGAAGAGCCTCATACTCCAGTATTGAGGAGATCGGTTCGAGAAATAAGGCTACTGGAAAGGTATACTCCATCCGATTTTCATTCAAATTTTTCTTTGTCTATTACTGATGATGATCCTAGGATTGTCAAGGAGGCAGTGGATTCAGAGGATGGAAATCTCTAGAAAAGGGCCATGGACGAAGAAATGAAATCTTTGGATAAGAATGAGGCTTTGGATCTGGTGGAGTTTCTGACTGGAAGAAATCCCATTGGTAGAAAAAGGGTATTTAAAAGGAAGTTGAATGTAGAAGGAAAAGTGGAGAAATACAAAGCTCGGTTAGTAGCAAAGGGTTATTCCTAGGTTGAGGGAATTGATTTTGGTGAGATTTTTTCTCTTGTTGTTAAGTTAACCTCTATAAGATTTATGTTATCTCTTGCAGCTACATTTGATTTTGAAAGAGAACAAATGGACGTGAAGACAACATTACTACATGGGGATATAGAAGAAGAAACATATATGAAGCAACCAAAAGGTTATGATGTGAAGGGAAAGAAGGAGCTGGTATGCAAGCTGAAAAATTCCTTGTATGGTTTAAAACAATCACCAAGGATGTGGTATAAAAAATTTGATACTTATATGCTGGGACTTGGCTTCACAAGAAGAAAAGAGGGTCACTGTGTGTATTTTAAATTAATTGGTGATCATTTGATTTATTTGGTCTTGTATGTGGATGGCATGTTGTTGATAGGAAGCAACCAGGAGATTACCCGGGATGTGAAAACTCAGTTGTCCTCTAAATTTGACATGATGGATATCGGTGCTTCAAATTTCATTTTGGGCATGGAAATTAAAAGAAATTGGAAAAAGATGAAACTATGGTTAAATCCAAGAAAATATGCTGAGACAATATTGCATAGGTTTAATATGCAGGAATGTAAATCGGTCAAGGTTCCTATTCCTATTGGTGTAAATTTATCTGCGGATTAGTGTCCCAAGAGGAGGAGGAAATGTCGTGTGTTCCATATGCAAGTGTAGTTGTCATTTTGATGTATGCAATGGTCTGTACTAGACCGGACATTGCACATGCAGTGGGAGTTTTGAGTAGGTATATGTCAAAACCAAGGAAAGAGAATTGTACAATAGTAAAAAGGATTTTCAGGTATTTGCGTGGCACTGCTAGATACGAATTGTGTTACCAAGGAAAATAGGGATTGGACAGAGTGGTGGATATACATGGCTTTGTGGATGTAGATTGGGCTACAGATATGGATCGTAGGAGATCTACAAGTGGGTATGTGTTTAACCTTTTTGGAGGAGCAATACATTGGATGAGAAAAATACAGGTTGTAGTGGAACTTTCAACTACAGAAGCTAAATACATGGCAATCACTCATGCAAGTAAGGAAGCAGTATGGTTACAAAGATTGTGTTCAGGTATTGGGTTGGTACAGCAAGCTGTAAGGATAGAATGTGACAATCAAAGTGCAATTTTTCTAGCGAAGAACCCAACTTATCATTCAAAGCCAAAGCATATTGATATTCAATATCACTTTGTTAGAGACATGATTGAAGAAAAGAAAGTATCGTTGATGAAGGTGGACACTTTGAAGAATGTTGCAGATTCATTAGCAAAATCTGTGAGCACTGAGAATTTCTCTTGGTGTAGAGGATCCATGGGCATTGTTGCCCTGGATTGTTGACTATGTAACCTTGTAACCCCCTGTATGCAAAGAAAACAACAAGTGGGAGAATGTTGGGTATGTGTTATATTCTACCTTGAAAAACGTGTCACATATTTCTTCCTCAGAAAATGTGTCACATATTTAGGTGGTTTTTCGAAACATGGTTTCTTTGTCGATGGTTTTCTATTTTCGGTTAAGGAATTAGGGTTGTTGACTAATCTAGGTCATTGGGTTAGGGTTTTGGATGTAGTTGGCTCCTATATGTATATTGTATTGTAAACAATGTATCACTATGAATGAATATAGAATATGATGGTTTTCTTGGTTTGGGTTTCGAGGGTAAAACTCTCTGTGTAATGTTTGTATTTGCCATTATATATTTTCTGTTCTTTTACTAAAAATCAGTTTGCAGTAAAGATTGTACAAGGTTAAAATATACAACTGGAAAATCATTCCTCGGGGAAACTAAAACTCACGCTACTTCACAATTCCAATGCCCAATCCAGGGCCTAGATGGCACCTTGAATATGTGGTGTTGTCTCGTCCCACCACATGTCATGAAATATGGTCCTATCTCTGCTTTCCACGTGGATGACATGTGCCACCCATAACACGTCATGGTTTGCGTCCTCGAGGGAAAAATAACCTTGATGCGTGCCACATCCTCCTCTTGATACATGGACCTTCCACGTGGACTAACGTGCTATACACATCATCTCCGTACTCAGGGTTCATGATCCAGGTGGATATTGGTGGCCACCCACCTTTTCAACTAGCTCCTCTTGACAGTTTTTAGTTCAACATATTCTTTTGTACTTCTTTGTAGTTGTGGGTTCTACACTTCTTGGGATATCTGAATCCCTACACATCTTCTAGGTGGATATTGGTGGCCTCCCACCTAATCCAACTAGCTTATTTTGTATGTTTTCATGTCAACACATCTTTTTGTACTTCCTAGGCCGTTTTGGGGCCCTAAACATTGTTTTTTCGAATCGCCACAATCAAATTGTAGACAGAGTCAGAGTTTGATGATGTAATACATAGATCTCAAAAATACCTTTCCAACGGGCTATCACGCGCCTAAAACAGAGGTCGTGTGCAAAATTTATGACCCCGAGAAGTTGAGGTACCAACTTACCCATAGGGGCCCACATAACTTTTGGTGCTTCATCTCCTAGGGTTAGGTTTTTGGATGTATAGGGTTTTTTAATTCATGAGTAATGTTAAAAAGGCCTCTGGAGCCTCAATGTAATCATTTTGTTCAGACAGATGTAGGTAGTAGCCACATCTCTTCTCAGAGATAGCTACCACCATTCAAGCAAGTGTTTCAGTTCTAAATTTTTACAGTTTCAGCCTATTTCATTTATTCAATAGAAGAAATTGTTCACAGGATATATGTGTTGTTATTCATATCTATGTGTTTAGTGTATTCAATTTGTTAATTAGTTCATCCTGCTCCTAAATCTGGATCAGTGGTATCAGAGCGGTATGTTCTTCATTTGTTTTTCTTAGTGCATGTCCCTAACAAGATCTCATTACAAGAAGTTGGGACTTGAACCAATCATGCCATTGCAATATATGTCGTGTCGGGCCCAACAACAACCCATGGGGGATGAAAAGAAAGATTATGGGGCAAGATATCCTTTTAAAATGTTTCTCGAGGAAGCCCTTTCACAACAAAGGAACGAAATGATGGACAACTTTGTGGAGATCCTTCGGTGACTGCCCACAGGAGAAGCATCTTCATCAAGCAGCCATGAAACCCCCTTCAAGGTGTAGGTAAATTTTGATATTCCATTATTTGAAGGAATGATAGATATAGATGTTGTAGATAAATGGTTGAATCTGCTCGAAGGATATTTTTTGATCCACAATTTTTTCGATAGGGAAAATATTACTTTTTCACTCCTCAAGGTCGTCCCCCATGTTAAGGACTGGTGGGATACTTACTCTGAGCAAAGGGCCATAGAGGAATCTGCAATATTTATGGTTTCCCCTACTTGGGATTCCTTTCGGGATGCTATTAAAGAACAATACTACCATGTTGGAAGTTATGAGTACCAGTACACCAGATGGACCACCCTACGTAAGGAAAGGGACCATACAGTACCAGATTTCACCAATATTTTCCATACACTGCACATCAATTTGGGTATCAAATACTCTAAGCGACATCTGGTGCTCAAATACTGTGACTGTTTGCATATATACATTCAAACATAAATGGATTTTATGGACATCTCCTCATTGAGTATGACTTATAGATATGTTGTCAAGATAGAGCAGAAATTTAAGCAGAAGAGGTGAGAGTTTGGATCTGCAAACTCCTCATAGAAAAAGCAGGGAAAAGGTGGCCCCAACCCACACAACAAGGGACAGAGAAAAGATGGCCACTCTCAAGAAGACCAATCCAAGCGACAACACAAGAAGGGAAATGAGAAGACAAAGAAGGACATAGGAAAATGGTGTGAATACCATAAAATCCCTTGGCACAACACTAAAGAATGTCACTCCAAGCAGTCACTTATGGTCGAGTTGAAGGATTTCGAATCAGAGGTCGATTCTGACTTCGGATCAAATCCAAAAGGAGGGAAGCGAATAATCTATGTTGAACCCAGTTCCATTGTCGCTACCACCAAAGTCCAGCTAAGCGAACCAGAAGAACCAGAGGAAGGGGAATGCCTCTTTCACTCACAAATGTGGGTAAAGGGGGATCCACTTTATTTCATTGTCGATAGCAGCAGTCAGAAGAACCTGATCTCAGCAGAGGTCATTAAGCGGCTAGACCTGCCGACGACACCGCACTCATAGCCCTACACCATCAGTTGGCTTTGCCAAGGAAGATATATCTATGTCAGCCAACAATATTGTCTGCCCTACGAAATCAAGCCTTTCAAAGATGAGGTATTATGTGATATTTCTCCCCTTGAAGTTTGTGATGTTATTTTAGGACAACCATATTTTTGGAAGCGTCATGCTTTGTATGAGTCTAGACCCTGCAGTTTTATTATTACTTTGAGTAGATAATTGTATAGGATACCATAGGTAGCATTACCTACCACTATTTCTTTAATCTCTTCTAAGAAATGCAGTAAGGTCATTTCATAGACCAGAAATTTCACCTTCTTGGTGATTCGTGCTCACAGTAAGCAGAAGGTCGCCACCACATCTGTGGCCTCTACACAAAGCCTCTCTTTGCAGAAGAAGCAAGTGTACAAGATCATGGAATATTACAGAGACATCTTCTCCCCACCCACTGGGGAAATGACACACTACCAAGTCAAGGATCCAATTGATCTAACCCATGGTGCACTTTTTCCTAATGGACCAGTCTATCATCGTTCACTGATGGAAAATGACGAAATCAAGCGTCGGATCCAAGAGCTTCTTCAAAAGGGGAAGTCAGACCCAATTCCTCCCATTGTGGAAGCCCGATTGTACTGATGCATAAGAAGGATGGGACCTGACGACTCTGCATTGATTACTGAGCATTAAACAAAATCACAGTCAGGAACTGGTACCCAATTCCCAGGATTGATGACCTTCTTGACCAACTCAAGGGGGAAAATTTATTCAACAATATTAACCTAAATTATGTCTACCACCAGGTTCCCATCGAACCAACTGAAGTATGGAAGACAAATTTCAAATCTAAAGAAGGTCTCTTCGAATGGTTGGTCATGCCCTTTGGATTAACAAATGCACCAACCAATTTCATTAGTTTGATGGATGATTTGAGACCCTTCACCAACTCTTTTGTGGTGGTATATTTGGATGACATCCTCATCTTCAACAAAACTTGGGAGAAGCATATGCGGCATATTCAACAAGTTTTGAGCACTCTACGAAAACACAAGCTATATGCCAACTTGGAAAAATGCTCCTTTGGCATGAACAAGGTCCAATACGTAGGCTACATTGTTGATGAGCATGGGGTACATGTTGATCCAGCTAATATCCAAGTCATCCATGACTGACCAGACTCGACCACACACACCGAGCTTTGGAGCTTCTTGGTACTGGCCAACTTCTATCAACGGTTCATGTTGGGATTCTCCCATATTGCATGGGCCCTCAGCCAAGTGACCAAGGGAGGTGGCAAGGAAAAGGTCATGTGTGGGAAGGAACAACAATGAGCATTCGATGATTTGAATCATCGCTTGTGCTCAACTCTAGTACTCTCCTTGCCCAATCTAAAACAACCATTCGATATTGAAACTGATGCATCTAACTATGATGTAGGTGCAGTTCTCACTCAACACGGTCATCTAGTGGCATACCATAGTGAGACACTCTCATATATTGTTTGAAACTACCCCACCTATGACAAGCAAATGTATTCCATTGTACAAGCATGTTGTCAATGGAACCATTACATTCTAGGAAAGGATACGATCATCCACATTGATCACAAGCCTCTGCAACTCATACAAACATAGGGGAAGTTGCAAAATGAACGCCATCAAAAGTGGTCCACCTACCTGCAACAATTCCATCTTAACATCAAGTATAAGACAAGGAGAAAAAATCATGTTGATGAATTCCTCAGTCGACCTCCCGTGGATGCACTCACCACTGTGCTCCATTCCTATGGACATGAAGCATCTGAGTGGCCCCAACTTTATCAGCAAGATCTGTACTTCGCCACCACCTATCAGCTCTTGGGTACAGGCGCGAATGTCACCGATTTTCACATTTAGGATGGACTGTTATGCCATTTGGGCCATCTCTGTGTTCCTACAAGTGAGCGTGCAAAGTTTGTTTGGGAATCCCACTATAGTCGAATAACAGGACATTTGCATGGAGAAAAATGTGGTTGTTCTATAGAAACATTTTTATTGGCCAAAAATTCGACATGATGTCAACAAATATATCAGATCTTACACTGCCTATGCCATTTCCAATCCAACCATCAAGAATCAAGGCTTATACACACCTCTTCTTACCCCTGAGAATCCTTGGGAATCCATCTCAATGGATTACATGTCTGGCCTTCCATCCACTAAGCAAGGAAATTATTGTGTATTTGTGGTCGTTGATCGATTTTCGAAGATGGCCATCCTCACAGTCTGTAGGAAGAACATCACAATGGAAGATACTGTCAAGATCTTCTTCAAACGAGTGTGGGTCCATTTTTGGATACCAGAGACCATCATCTCTGACCAGGACAATAGGTTCCTCAACACAGTTTGGTCGAGTCTCTGGTCACTGTTGGACATGAAGCTCACTAAATCCACTGTTTTCCACCCCCTAAATAGACGACCAAACATAGGTCGTCAATCGGATGATTGTGCACATCTTTCACATGTAAAAATATAAGCATCCACGTACATGGGATGAGAGTCTCCCCTATGTTAAACACAGTTACAACAAGCCTCTCCATAGCTCCACTGACCATACCCCATTTCAAGTGGGGCTGGGATTCCAACCCTTAGGTCCTATTGATGTTGCACTACCTCTTGAAACCACACAGATAGACTCTTCCCATGTTCGGTATGAGACCGACAAAGCCACCAAATTCATTGAGAAGATTCATCACATCTGCCAATAGGTCCATGACATTTTGCAGAAATCCAATGCTAAGTACAAGAAGTGCCATGATCAACATAGGGTACTGCACCAGTTTCAGGTTGGAGACAAGGTCTCATTACATTTGTAGAAAGAGAATCTTATAGGGCCCCATCAAAAGATCTACCCACTTCGTTATGGGCCTTACACTATCACCAAGATTGTGGGTAGCAATGCTTTTGAGCTCAACACTCCACCCTTCCTTGGCTTGCACCCAGTGTTCAATGTGGACCTCCTTCGGCCATATTTTCCACCATTATTGGACACCTTGGAGATCGCAAGACAACTGACACCAAAAGAGCTCAACCTTCACTGCATGGAACATGGATCCACTGATTAGATCTTGGACACATGGGTCAAGGGCACTCACCAGCAGAGGATTCGACTTTATCGGGTTGTCAAGGCAAGGCAACTCCTCCACCAAGGAAAGTGGGTCACCTAGGGCCAAATTCAACAAAATTTTCTTCACCTGATGGGGGAACTCAAAAAAATGGAGACCATTGCTTCCTAAGGGAGGAGGAATGATCCAGGTGGATATTAGAGGCCACCCACCTATTCCAACTGGCTCCTCTTGACAATTTTTAGTTCATCATGTTCTTCTGTACCTCTTTGTAATTGTGGTATATACACTTCCGAGGTTGTCTGAAGCCCTACACATCTTCCAGGTGGATACTAGTGGCCTCCCACCTAATCCAACTAGCTTATTTTGTATGTTTTCATGTCAACACATCTTTTTGTACTTCTAGTTCTGTTTTGGGGCCCTAAACAATGTTTTTTTGGCTCCCCATAGTCAAAATATATACAGAGTCAAGGTTTGACGATGTAATGCATACTTATCTAAAAAACATTTCCAACAAGCTATCACACTCCTAAAACATAGGACGTATGAAAAAGTTACAACTTCGGGAAGTTGAGGTACCAGCTTACCCATAAGGGCCCACATAACTTTTAGCGTTTCATCTCCTAGGGTTAGGGTTTTGGATGTCTAGGGTTTTGGAATTCATGAGTAATGTTAAAAAGGCCTCTGGAGCCTCATTGTAATCATTCTACTCAGACGAATGCGTGTAGAAGCCACATATTTTCTCAAAGATAACTACCACCATTCGAGCAAGTGTTACAGTTCTACAGTTTTATAGTTTCAACCTATTTCATTTATTCAATAGAAGATATTGTTCACTAGATATTTGTGTTGTTCTTCATATCTCCATGTTTATTGTATTTACTCTGTTAATCAATTCATTCCTCTCCTAAATACGGATCAGTTCACCCAACAGGGTGTTGACACCTGTCCAACACACATTGGTTTGGTTGTGTCATTTGACGTCAGCCTCCTTTACTTGTGGGATTATAGGGGAAGGACTAGAACCCTTCCCAGAATATTTCCCCACTAGGGGATTGGGCCATCGACCTCTCAAATGTTTGTGCCAATGGTTGTGCTTACGATATCCCGATCCATGGTAGTTGGAACCTTTCCCAGGATAGAACGGTGCCCCATTAGCCAACTGGCCAGCAGGGCAGACTCAAACTTGTCCAAAATTATTTCGAGGATTCGGTACTCTGGTACCCCAAGCATAAACTCCCTCTTGAGATATACAAGGTCGACGGTCGAGATCACTCGACTCTCAGATCCAACAACTAGGATTTATTTGCACCAAAATCACTGGTATTCTTTTAACGATCCCACACTTGACACATAAACTCGATGTGGCATGATTTTGGCATGACACATCATAACATGAGCTAACCAGAATGATGTGGCATTAACATATACATATACATATATATATACATATACATATACATATACATTTACCCCTCATGCACAAGGAAATCATAGGCACAGGTTCATTTTCTATCGAAATCTTGAGTCATTGCCACAATGTGTATGTCTTTGCCTTATTATTTGAAGCAATACCTAGTCCCCAAGGAAAATAGGTTTCACTGGTCCCTTTGGGGTAAATGAAACCCCCCCTCCCCACACTTGCCACCCCATATTGAAATATTTTATTTATGAACCACATACCACATTAAAATATTATTTTTGTTATTAATGTTTTTTAGATGCAACATGTCCACTCCATATTAAGCATTGAATGAATTACACATCTTCCTCATACTCGAAAGTAGAAAGCACCTATCGACAAAATAATAACTCTCTCTCTCTCTCTCTCTCTCTCTCTCTCTCTCTCTCTCTGAGTCGCTTTCTATAGCTCAGTTCAAAGGAGATGTGTAATTCCTTTCATGCTCAACATGGAGTTGACACACAAAATTTAAAAAAAATATTAATAACAAACAAAACATTTCAATGTCATCCATAAATAAAATATATGAATATCAACTTTATATATATATATATATATAT
>ML782643.1:318254-348012 GCA_009831015.1 Picea engelmannii
TATTATAACATTTAAAGCCATCATTTATATAATTATGATGTACATTTATATAATTATGTTGAACAACCTTATCAATTCTATAGAATCAATTTATATTAATCATTTTGTCTTTGATGAGGCTGACCGGGAAAGGAATATTCCCTAGGAATCTAATAGTAATCAAGATTATAGCATATAAGTCTTAAAAGAAAAAATCGTTAAGACTTTAAATGAAAAACTCATTTATTATGCTAAATTTACGAATGTGTGGGACTCTTGTTTAATTTTGAGGACCTACCTACATGTTCATGGCGAGTAATAAGCACTCAATGATAGACAATTAAATGCTCTACATAATGCAGTGTGTGCCTTTGGATCTTGATTGTGAGGTATATATATATATATATATATATATATATATATATATATATAACATTCTACCCATTCCATTAAGAATTTCAATTCGAGATTTCTCTTGGGATACATTTGAAGTAAGTATGATAGATTTGTTGAATTTAGAATCCTTTTTGAAGTTATTGATTGTTAATGAGTATTAAGATTGAATATTTAACCAATTACTGTGAGGATTTATATACGTGTTCGATGATATATTTTGATATTTTCCTTTACCATTGATTACTTGGGATTAGTAATAAATATGTATCGATCTCTTTATCTTTCATTGGAAAGCATTTTGATGGGAAAGGGAAGGGGAAAGTTAAGAGACTTTCTTCAATAATGGTTTCTTCACAATATCATTTAAATTTATTAAATATGATGTTTTTGCCCTGTAAAAGATGAATAAAGAAAATGTTAGGACCTGACTTCTATAACTCCTCATCAAGTAGGTAGAAAAATATGTTTTCTATGTAATAAAGGTTGAAATTAGTAAATAAGGGTTATATAATAATGTGAACAAGTCAAATGTAAGAAGACTTAATAGAAACTTCCACTTCTAGAAAGATCTTCCTCTAAAATTTTCTTTAGAAGACATAATTAGTATAAATAGAAGTAGAAGACATGATAAAGTCTTGTCTTCAGAATTATTATGATAGATATATGTTCCGTTGAAGGTTTCCCTCTCAAAGAGGCAAGTGAACTTGCATTTCTATCAATAAATATATCATTTTTGGCGTTGTGGTTCTCTATCTTTTTTTGTTCCCCTGGTATTTGCTGCAATATTTTTGTTTCTACTTATTATAATATATTTGGAATCTAACAAGTGGTATCGAAGCACTTTCTTCCATATAAATTGTGGAAATTTGTTTTTTGAGGGAAGAGACTTGTACTGTCGGCATATTTAAAGAATATAGATCCGTCATTCAGTGAGTAAAAATGTAGCTAGGGAAGACTACACAAAAGAAATATAGACAGTTTCACGGGGTTACTTGAAACAAACGTTTCACCTTATTGGAAACCTTTGTAACCCCTGTTGGTACCCCTTCAATTAGTATCACATCAGAAAAAATATATACATAGCCATCACTCTCATGTATCATCAGTTATATCAAGAGTCTCATAGGTCTCTTGAAACCAACTTGAGATTAGTCTATCGACCACCTAACTATTATAGTGACACTGAGAACAACACTCAAAAAGATACTCTCTAGTACTTGGGTAATCAGGTAGTACAACTACAGGTGCAATCGAGCCTCCTTAGTTGGTGCCCTGAGATATTGGGCCGAGTACTATTGTTCGACCCCACACGTATATCAGAGAGATATAACATAGGGAAAACCCTAACCCTTGGGGAAGAAACATAAAAGAAAAGGAACAAAAGAGATATATTGTCATGCAACCTTGCCTCTTACATTCTGGTTGTGAAATTCCTACATAGTTTTTCGTGTTAACAATTTGGGAAATTTGTCACTGCAATATTCTTCATGTCAGAGTATAATTATGTAGGAGTTATATATATACATTGGGCTTTTCGACACCCTTATTCAGGACCTATCCATTGGATTCCTCTCTTCACCCTGATCATCATAGTACCTATCACTTGTAGGAATTTTTATGTGGTCTCACCCACTCTTCCCACCACCCTTATTTTCCACCTATCCCATTTGATTCCTCTCTTATCCCTGTTTGTTGTGATACCCCTCCCCTATCAAAAAACAAATTCTGTGTGAACTCACCTAACCATTTTTTCCTCTGCCAAAATGGAAATAACCCGCAACCAAGAACTCAATACCTTGATTCTTGAAAACATCCAAAACAAGGACGACATCAAGACCCTCAATTCCAACATTAGCAAGATCAATTACTCCATGAAAACCCTCCAAGATCAATGTGCCACCCACAAATACATCAAATACATCAAAGAAACACTCGACCAATTGATGAGTTTCTCCATGAACCCTACCTCGTTTGAACAACCTTCCTATCATGAAGAGAATGACTATTCCCATTTATAAGGCCCTCATTCCAATCCCCTTTACCACAACCTACACCTTCCTAGAATTGAGGTGAATGAATTTCATGGCTTGGATCCCATGGGATGTGTCACTCAAATGGAACATTATTTCTCCTTCCATGGAGTTACTAATGAGTTGGCCAAACTTCGTTATAGTATCCTCTATATGGATATGGAACGATGACAATGGTGGCAATGGTGTATAAATGCATGCTAAGGGTATGTTTCTTGGACATAGTTTGTTGTTGAGATCTATGAATGCTTTGACACCGACACCCACCATTTAGCCTGTTTGACCAAGTTGAAATAATCTGGCACAATGGAAGTATTTATTGTTGCCTTTGAGCACTTGGATTTCAAAACAGAGGGCATGTCAGATGCCTTCTTCCAGGAATTCTTTATCAGTGGCCTAAAGGATGAAATTTATGTCCACGTCCTAATGGATCGATCCTATACTTGGTTGGAGGATACTAAACGAGCCAAGGAAGCACAATAAATTGTCTCCTCCCAAACCAAAAAATCCTTCTTTATTCTTCGCCATAAATCCACTAGTCTCGCCCCTCATCCCACTCCCCTCAAGATCCATAAATTAACTTGGTCATGAATGGATAAATGCCAACTCAAGGGTCTTTGCTATAACTGTGATAAAAAAATATTTTCCAGGGCACAAGTTGTAACATCCTCGACAACCTGTTGGGCTATGCCACACGAAAAATTTGAACTATATACAAAATTAAAACATACAAATACTCTGAAAATACATAGATTCATACAAAATAATAATAAAAATACACATGCAACATATACAGGAAAAACCCATAAAAAAAAACACATAAATAATGATACAACACATAATTTAACACACAATTGAAACTTATCTTTGATCAAAATATCACCAACTGCATGCAGACCTTCCACGTTCCTCCCATCCATAGACCACAGTGCTCGTAATCTCAGCAGTGGGTCACCCCCGAGATGGAGCTAAACTCTACCAAGTAAAATGGAATATTAAGCCAGTCTAAGGTCTAACAAGCAACATAATTGTTCAGTCCAAGGTGCTCAACTGCTGCAACTAGCCTACAATCTCTCATTCCCCACATGCCTGTCACACCCTAGGAAGTGTGACCCTTCTCTTATTAACAGTCCCTCGACTTCCCCACTTCCCTTATGGGGCTTCAACAACAGGCCAGAAAGGAAGTCTCAAATCCCTGTAGCTATTGCCCAATGCACCAGGGAACAATTCTGAGTAGTTTCTCGCCTAGAGAAACTACTCACGGGTCTGAGAACTCACTTCTTCGACATAGAAAATCTATCACCCGGAGAGAAATTCTTATGGGCCTAGTGGTATTAAATTCCCCTACCCCTTATTTATGCACTGTCCTCAGTGCATTATATACCATGTACAATTCAAAATTCCTCGAAAAAATCCATGCATTTTCTAATCAATCTTGTTAGCCACCTGGTGCTCTGCTTTCAAGCACCAATTCACGTATTCATACCACAACTAGTCTTTATTCCATAGAGTTGCTTCATGAAAGAATTCAACTCATTATTCCTTTTGGCACACCCTCATTATGACAACTACCATGCCATAAGAATCCTTGTGTTGCAACTTCCTTGTTGCACTCACCCGTCTAGGCTCAAGTATCCCTTCACTGCTACACAGCTCCTCAACGATCCATCTTGCCAAGGCTTTCACACACAAGGAAAGCGCTAACTCATTACCAGAACCCCACCAAGGTTCTACATTTATAGGGCTCTAGTGTCTCCAAAAATATTTGCTCTTTCCAAGCATGCCAACTATAATAAATATTAACTCACATGTATCATCCATATATAATTATTATGAGAGATTATTATAAAAACTTCATTTTAGAAATTCAAATTTATTCCATAAAGGAAATCCACTATTCCCAAAATACTAAATTATGTCTCATAGTTTTCTTGGTTGTTGCAACAACATGTAGTAATTTTTATCATGGCTTTCTGTAGTATCATAGTTGAGACCACTTTTCCTGCAATCCTTTCCAGCTTGCATTTAGCCAACAAATTATTAGTGTTTCATGCACCATAAAATTATATTGTAATACTTACAAAATCTCACAAGTAATTCCAAAAATGTCCACACTTAACAATTTCCATCACCGGTTATCAAGTAATTTATCAAATAGAATAAATTACCACTCTATGCATATGCATGTTCAAAATTAATATCAGTAAGTTCATTACTCTATTTTCTGAACAAAAAATTCCGATAGTCAATGCTCATGTGACTACTTGACTTGCAAATTTTCTGTTGCAATGTATAACAACCCTTGAATGTCCTCAAATCCATGAATTAGTTATGATTGTAAAATTTCAGTTGTTAGCGTAATCATTTCCATTAAATAACATGTATGCATGCATTCACAAAAATGCATTCAATAATGCACTGAAGTATAACAATTTATTATGCATAAGTGTAAGTCTACCACTTACTATGCATGAGTCTAATTGTCAATGCATATCTATTCATTGCATCTTTCCATTGATTTTTGTAATGCTCTATATCTAATTCATGTATCTCACCGTTGGTAAATTGGAAATCTGGCCAATGCCTTGACACATTCTCCATACACTTCCTATTGTCTTCTCAATTATTTTGATGCCTTCCTTTTCAACCTGAATACTACACCAATAATATAATTTTGTGGTGTTCATTAGTGTTAGCAAAAAGGTTGCAGTCCAAATATTATTTAGAAGTAGGAAGTTCATTGGATATTTGTGTGGTACATATCCTTTCCATAACCATACCCTGCCATAACCAACCATGTCATGGTCTCGTACATGACTAGCTTTTCTAGCACCCATTCCTATAACATGTCCATACCTTTTATTACCTTGGTTATTAGCTCATAACCAGTTAACATGACATGTTGTTATGTCAGTGTATGCATTCAAAAGCTAAAAATATTTTACAATTATTACAGGCATCCAACCTTTACCACACCTAGTGGTATTTTATTCACATCAATACATTCAACTAATACAATAATGTGATTTTATAAAATAAAACTGGATGATGAAATTCTTACCTAAATTCCCTTCATCAATTATGCAATAAGAGTACATAAAACGCATGCATGCATAGTTGTCATTAAATGAATTTAATGATACTTGGATAGATGATAACAATAGAAGCTCCCATGCTTCTATTAGAAGACTTCTAATCACTCTTCAGCTTTATGTTGCTTCCTTCTATATGCAACAACATTAGTATCAGGACTTTCAAACATGCAATAATTCTCTCTTACCTAGTACAACAACCACCATTATTAGCTTTCATATTAATATATATTCAACAATAGACTAATACTAGTCTTATTATTTTATATATGTATATTAACAAATTGACATTCGTCAATTCATATTTGCATGCACTAATAATGCACTAGTAGCATGCTCCTAAATGCATTTTCATGTCAATTTCATGTACTATGTATGGGTATCCAACAAGCCATAACATAATTGTTGCTACAGTAATTGTAACAACCTCTTTCTCCTTGCATCACTTTTCTTTGTTGTTCCTAGAAGTCTTCAATTCTTCCTGGATTCCTAAATCTTCTTGTCTTCTTACAAAAGAAAACAATGTTCCTGATTGCTCTCTATCTTGAGTACTTTTCCATCCCAACCTTTCTTATCTACTTTTCACACTTGTATCCATATATTATGTTGATATTAATTTTACGCATTCCACTATTACTTGGATCCCCCTAATCCAACTCCTACATGACCAAATTATATTTACATCCATGGTCTCTAATTAACCTTGGATATTTAAAGCCAATTTCTTTATTGAAACAAATTGATTCAATCTTTCCTTGACTGAACATATCAACTCTTGGATTTTCTTACTGAATCATTACGTTCTCCTATCCTGACCCATATGAATTCAGCTTGACTTGCATAATCAACTTCCATTATGCCATATTGATGCACCTATCCCTTCTTCTCCATGTTTGAATCCTTTTGGATTAACATCCCAATGTACCCTGTCAATCCACTCATCTCTTGGGAATGTACTCAACAATCCTTCCCATTGTTGTCACAGTTCCTCGAATGTTGCAGAAGACTATGCATAACTTGGTATCCATCTATTGGTACCGTTCAACTATCTTGATTTACAAGTTTTATTGCATCATTCTAGATCCAATCTTTCCATAGTATATTGTTTTATGCCTCAACCAAAACTCCTTACTTATTTGCACCTTCATTTATTTACCCTTTAAGTGATGCCCTTCATACCATGCTTCCACTATGCACTCTGATAACCATAAGGGAAGCATTACTCTATAATTGCATATCTAATCCCTGGGGATGATGCACTCTTTATCCATATATGCATTAATCCTATCTCTTTATCTGATTACTATCATTCTAACAGTCAATTCCTTTTATAATAGATCTGACTCCAATGTATTTCTTAATTTGTATCTTGGTTTCTTTGGGAGTAAATGGACTTTAACTATATCATTCACTACATGATCTATTCCTTTGCCTAGATTCCATTGAGTACTTGACTAACACTTCCTATAGTGGCTTCCCAAGACTTTATGGCTGCAACTATATTCATACCTTAACATTTTGTAGTCTTGGCTTTTGATCATCTTATGAAATATTTTGTCATAACACTCTTTCCCTAAGTACCTCTGCTTATATTTAACTAAATTTCAACCTTCTCACCTGTTATGAACTAAATGTTGTTAACTCTACAAAATTTGCAGCCAACAAAATTTGTTAGGCTAAATAATTTAACAAATTTATAAAATTATGTACAATTGTGTTCCAATAATGCATCATAATTCCTTCTTTTAATATCTTGTGAAAATTAACTACCCAAGTCAATTTTTTGGGTGGATACTTAGACTCCCCTATCCAAGAACTTATCCAATGATTTCTCCCTTGTTCAATTCCGAGTCTTGAGCAGAAAGTTATGGTCATTTGAAAATTGTCCATTAACTTCTCATGTTCACACTTCAACTAGGTGAAAATCTGCATTGTAATTATGCATTTTTGCACCCATTCCATAGGATTTTTGGTAGGATCCCAATTGGGTTTCCTCATATACAGGTTTTGAAAAATCTGTCCAAGTTTCACCCCTTTTTGGGTTTTGGGCTGCTAGTTACAACTTGCTGAAGTTGTAGGCCAGTTAGTGTTTCTGGCCTTGAATGCTACAGGTACCTTCTGTGCCATCTTAAACATTTTTAACATGCCCAAAATTTTAATTCAACTCCATGAATGTGTTCTATGGTTCAATAGCTTTCCTGATGGTATCAGTCAAAGTTTTGTGATGCAAATCCCCACCCTTCTTAGGGGGTTCACGTGACCTCCCAGTCTTAGGATCTTCTTTTGGAGTCGAATTATCTCTCGGATCCATGTTGGATCCTCTCTTAATGTACACATGCAATTTTTTATTTCTTTATGCAGGTCCAACAAAACTCACTGGTGCTTTACTCTAAGACCCTTTCACCTAGAATCAAAACCACATGCACTAGACCCTTTTCTTCAGTGGAAATCTCATGTGACTGCGGGCTAGAACCAACGCTCAACTAAAAGGCGCTATCCAGAGCTCCAATACTTCGATGCTCCATGAACATTCACCTTTTCAACACCCCAATATCTCGTAGTGGTTATCGACCGAATTCGGTCATAAAGTGACTTTGATCAACAGGTGTAGGTCTTCTCCCTATCCTTTCTCTCTCCAAACTCTTATAGCCATATATGAAGGCCGGTGGAAATTCTCTTCCCTCCTCCACGATCTATAGTGGAGATTCACTTTGGGACTCTAGGCTTCGAGAGTTTCCATGACTCGAACACACAAAAATCCAAGACTGTCGAACTAGAAAACTCTCGAAGAGTTCATGGATCAAGAGTCCACACTTTTCTCCTTGATCTACGGTTGAGATCAAATTCGGGACTCCAGGACTCCGAGCTTTGGAATTTTCCCGACTCTAACACATGCTACCACCCGGATAGCCAAAATCTGAACTAAAATTGACGACTCACACTCCTCCCACAACCAATGACTGTGATTAACTCTGGGCTTCGGGATTCGGGGCTTCTCGCTTCAGACGACCACCACACTCCTAAACTATCGAACGTTGAATTGGATAAAGGAGGAGATCTACCATCGATACTCCCCTTTGATCAACAGCTAAGATTAACTCAGATACTTTAGAGCTTCGAAACTTCATGCTCCAAACGACCACCATACTCCCGAACTGTCGAACGCCGAATTGGCGAAGGATGGAGATCTATGGTTGAGACTCCCCTTTAATCAATGGATAATATTAACTATTGTACTTTGGAACTTCGAGACTTCTCTCTCCAGACGACCACCACACTCCCAAAATGTCGAACATCGAATTGGAGAAGGACGAAGATCTATGACTGAGACTCTCCTTTGATCAATGACTAGGATTGACTTTGGTGCTTTGAAGCTTACAAAATTTTCGCTCTAGATGACCACCACACTCCCGATCTGCTGAACGCCGAATTGGCAAATGATGGAGATCTATGACTGAGACTCTCCTTTGATCAACGACTAGGATTGACTATGATACTTCAGAGCTTCGAGACTTTTCTCTCTAGATGACCACCACACTTCTGAACTGTCGAATGATGAATTGGAGAAGGACGAATATCTACAGTTGAGACTCTCCTTTGATCAATGACTAGGATTGAATTCGATACTTCGGAGCTTCGGGAATTTTTTCTCCAGAAGACCACCACACTCCCGAACTCCCGAATGTCGAATTGGCAAAGGACAAAGATCTACGACAGAGACTCTACTTTAATCAATGACTAGGATTGACTCTGGTACTTCGGAGCTTCAATACTTTTCACTCCAGACGAATACCACACTCTCAAACTGCCAAAATCCTAATTGGCGAAGGATGAGTCAGTCTATCATCACTTTCTGTCAGAAAAATGAGGAAATCAAGCACCAAATCTAAGACCTACTAAAAAAGGGGCACATCTAACCAAGAGCATCACCTTGTGGAAGCCCAATCGTGCTTGTGCAGAAGAAAGACGGGACTTGGAGACTCTTCATTGATTATCGGGCCCTAAATAAAAACACAATCAGGAACCGATACCCAATTCCCCGAATTGACGATCTCCATGACCAACTCAAGGGGGCCAAATACTTCAGTAAGATTGATCTGAAGTTTGTATACCACCAATTCCCAATAGAGCAGACCGATGTATGGAAGACATCCTTCAAGTCCAAAGAATGTCTTTTTGAATGGTTTTTCATGCCCTTTGTCTTGAAAAATGCCCCAACAAATTTCATGAGGATGATGGATGATATATTGTGTCCTTTCACCAATTATTTTGTGGTGGTGTATCTGGATAACATCCTCATCTTCAGCAAGAGTTGGGAGGAACACTTGAAACATATTTAGTAGGTTTTGCACACTCTGTGGCAAAACAAGCTATATGAAAATTTGAAAAAATGATCCTTCGGCATGAACAAGGTCCAGTACCTAGGCTACAATTTTTATGAACATGGGGTGCATGTCGATCCAGCCAAGATCCAAGTCATCCGTGACTGGCTAGCCCCAACCACACTCACTAAGCTTCGAAGCTTCTTAGGCCTTTCCAATTTCTATCGCAGGTTCGTGTTGGGATTATACCACATTGCATGGGCCCTTAGCCAAGTGACCAGGGGTGGTGGAAAGGAATATTTTGTGTGGGGCAAATCACAACAAAAATCATTCAATGATTTGAAGCAACGCTTATGCTCAACCCCGACACTCTCATTACCCAACCTGTAATATCCTTTTGATATTGAGACATATGATTCAAACTATGTTGTGGGTACAGTTCTCACGCAACATGGAAATCATGTGGCCTATCATAGCGAGACACTATCATATACCATCCATAAGTACCCCACTTATGAAAAATAAATGTACGCCATTATACAAGCCTGCCGATAGTGGAGGCATTACATTATCAAGAAGGAGACAATAATCCACACTGATCATAAACCTCTGTAGTTCATGTAGACACAAGGAAAATTGTAGAATGACCACGATCAGAAGTGGTCCACATACTTGTAGTAGTTCCATCTCAACATCAAGTATAATATAGGGAGCATCATCGCATTGTTGACTTCCTCAATCGAATTCCAGTTGCAGCCCTAACCACGGTGCTACAATCATGCAGAAATGGGACCTTGATATGGCCCCAACTCTATGAGAGCGATACTGACTTCACCACTAACTACAATATGTTGGGCACAAACACAATTTTCATTGATTTCCATCTTTAGGATGGGTTGTTGTGCCATCTAGGCCATCTATACATCCTATCAAGCGAGTGAGCGAAGCTTATTTTGGAAGCTCACTACAATTAGGTGGTAGGACACTTCAGCGTATAAAAGATAGTGGTAGTGTTGCAACAACATTTCTATTGGACGAAACGTAAACATGATGTCAGCAAGTATATTAGGTCTTGCACGGCCTGCGCCATTGCCAAGCCAACCATCAAGAAACAAGGCATGTATACCCCTCTAAATACTCATGACAAGCCTTGGGAATCCATATCTATGGACTACATGTCGGGCCTTCCTTCAACCAAGTAGGGAAATGACCATTCTTTTGTGTTTGTTGATCGATTTTCCAATATGGCAATTCTGGTCACGTGTAAGAAGAGAATCACAGCAGAGGCCACCACCAAAATCTTCTTTGAATGAGTGTAGGTACATTTTGAGATACCACAAACCATCGTCTCAAATCAGGACAGTCAGTTCCTCAACACATTCTGATTGAGCCTTTGATCATGGCTGGACACCAAGCACACCAAATCCACGACCTTCAACCCCCAAACGAATGGCCAAAATGAGTTCGTTAACACGATGATCGCATATATCTTGTGCATGTACAATTCCAATCATTCACACACATGGGGTGAGATTCTTCCCTATGTTCAACACAGTTACAATAGAGCCATACATAGCTCAACCAACCTAATCCAGGTAGATATTGGTGGCTACCCACATGTTCCAACTAGCTCCTTTAACCAGTTTTTAGTACAACACGTTCTTTTGCACTTCTTTGTAATTATGGGTTCTACACTTCCATGGTTTGTTGGAGCCCTACACATCTTCTAGGTGGATACTGGTGGCCTCCCACCTAATCCAACTGGCTTATTTCGTATGTTTTCATGTCAGCACATCTTGATGTACTTCTAGGGCCATTTTGGGGCTCTAAACAATGTTATTTTGTCTTTCCACATTCAAAATGTAATCGGAGTAAGGTTTTGATGGTGTAATGCATAGTTCTCAAAAAGATATTTCCAACGGGCTATCACACACCTAAAATGGAGATTGTATGAAAAAGTTACGACCCCAAGAAGTTGATGTATTAACTTACCCAAATGGGGCCCATATGACTCTTGGTGTTTCATCTCCTAGGGTTAGGTTTTTATATGTCTAGGGTTTTGGCATTCTTGTTTAACATAAAAAGGCCTCCAAAGACTCATTGTCATCATCTTATTGTGAATGAGCATAATCGTCACATCTCTTCTCAGAGATAAAGCTGCCAACATTCTAGCGAGTCTTGCACTCTGTATTTTTACAGTCTCTTTACAATTCTTTCATTAATAGAAATCAAGTATTTTTGTATTTTCTCTGTTTTGGCAAGTTTCATGAGCATTTCATTGTAATTTATTTGCTTTCATTTCATTCTGAAATTAATCTGGATCGGTGGTATCAGAACATGCCGCTCTTGATCATTTTTCAGTGCATGTCCCCGACGAGGTCCAAGTATAGCCAGTTGGGTCTCGAGTTTTTCTCTCTTGAAAAAAATCACTCTCGCACACACAAGAAACCCTCGATGGCAGTAGAAAAGAAAAGCAACGAAGCATAATATTTTATTAACCTGTTGCTTGAGAAAGCTCTCGCGCGACAGAGGTATGAAATGATGCATAAATTTTCACACATTCTTCAACGCCTGTCGAAAGCAATAGACACATCTTCATAAAGCGACCATTTTGGAGGAACCTCTCCCTTCAAGGTACAAGTTAATTTTTATATTCCCATATTTGAAGGTCAAATAGATGCGGATGTCCTAGAAAAATGGTTAAATCTATTAGAAGGTTATTTCTCTGTTCAAAATTTTTTCGACAGGGAAAAGATCACCTTCGCACTCCTCAAGGCTCTCCCCCATGTCAAACATTGGTGGGAAAATTACTGGGAGTAGAGTTTCACATAGGAAACTAGAATATATGGGTTCGAGACCACTTGGGATGTTTTTGTGGATGTGGTCAAAGAACAATACTATCGTGTTGATAACTATGAAGAACACTACACGAGATGGACCATACTACAGAAAGAGAAGAGACAAACAGTGTCGTAGTTCACAAATACTTTCCATACCTTATGCACCAAGCTTGCTATCAAGGAATCTGAGAGACATTTGGTTCTGAAATACCATCGTGCTCTATATAGGTACATCCAAACCAAAATGGATTTCATAAACATTTCATCAATGGGAGATGCCTATCGATATGATGTCAAAATCGAGCAAAAATTTAGGAACCAAAACAAATGGGAAGTCAGATATGAAAATCTGCCACAACCAAATCATGGTAAAGACGATCCTAACCAAAAACATCTAGAAAACCAGTCCAAGACACAGGAAAAAATGGTAAAAGGAAGACGAAGAATGGCACTGGGAAGTGTTGTAACTTCCACAAAATCCCCTGGCACAACACTAATGAATGTCGCTCGAAAAAATCATTGGTGGCCGAGGTCAAAGACATGGAGCCAAACCGTGATTTAGAATATGATCCGGAAAATATTGAAAACAGATAGAACATCGACGCAACCACTGCTACTGTCATGACCACAACAATTCAACATAAAGATTTAGTAGATCATGAAGATGGGGATCACCTCTTCCATTCACATATGTGAGTGAAGGGGACCCCGTTGAATTTAATTATTGATAACGACAACCAGAAGAACCTCATATAATCTAAGGTCGTCAAACAGTGGTGGTTGTCGACAAAACCACACCTGCAACCTTACAACATCGGGTGGCTTTACCAGGGACGAGATCTTCGTGTCAGCCAACAATTATGCCTATCCTATGGCATATAGCCCTTCAAGGATGAGGTAGTCTGTGATGTTACCCCTCTTGATGTATTTGATTTTGTTTTGGGACAACCATATATGTGGAGATGCCATGTTGTCTATGAGTCTAGACCCCGTAGTGTCATTATTACTCTGAGAGGTTATCTCTATATGATACCAAAGGTAGTTCTGACTATTGCTCCACCAAAACAGCACCGCAAGGTAATCTATCATATTGCAAAATTCATCCTCTTCACAGTCCGTTCAAAGGATGCACAAAAGACGGCTACAACCACTGCAACCTCAACACCTTCTATCCAACAAAAATAAATTGTTTCTTCACCTACAATGGTGCTTACACAATTCCCCGTCAAACTCAGAGACAACATATTGTTGGATCATACTCAACCCTGCCAGCAAGAGGCTTGCGACATTCTTCCACAGACCAAGCAAGCCGACTCCTCCAACAAAACACGCAGCTCACCAAGATTCAGATTCAAAAAATGATCTCCCCTCTTCCTTGGGCACTCAACACAATGGATACCATTTCTTCCTAAGGGAGGAGGATTGATCCAGGAAGATATTGGTGGCCACCCACGTGTTCCAACTAGCCCCTTTTTCCAGTTTTTAGTACAACACGTTCTTCTGTACTTCTTTGTAATTGTGGGTTCTACACTTCCATGTTTTTCTAGAGCCCTACACATCTTCCAGGTGGATACTATTGGCCTCCCACCTAATCCAACTAGCTAATTTTGTATGTTTTCTAGTCAGCACATCTTGTTGTACTTCCAGGGCCGTTTTGGGGCCCTAAATAGTGTTATTTTAGCTCGCCACAATCAAAATATAAACAGAATTAGAGTTTGACGAAGTAATGCGTAGTTCTCAAAAATACCTTTCCAACGGGCTATCACACGCATAAAACGGAGATTGTATGCAAAAGTTAAGACCCCGGGAAGTTAATGTACTAACTTACCCAAACAAGGCCCACATGAATCTTGGCGTTTCATCTCCTAGGGTTAGGTTTTTGGATGTCTAGGGTTTTGGAATTCTTGTTTAACATAAAAAGGCATTCAGAGCCTTATTGTAATCATCTTCTTGCGAATGAGCGTAATTGTCACATCTCTTCTCAGAGATAAAGATGCCACCATTCTAACAAGTCTTGCACTCTATATTTTTACAGACTCTTTACAATTCTTTCAATAATAGAAATCAAGTATTGTTGTATTTTCTTTCTTATGGCAAGTTTCATGAGTATTTCATTGTAATTCCTCTACTTTCATTTCATTCCAAACTTAATTTGGATCAGTGGTATCAGAGTAGGCCGCTCTTGATCATTTTTCAGCGCATGTCCCCTATGAGGTCCAAGTATATCCAGTTAGGTCTCGAGTTTTTCTCTCTTGAGGACAATCACTCTCGCATACCAAAGAAACACTCGATGGCGGAAGAAAATAAAGACAATGGAGAAGAATATTATATTAACCTGTTTCTTGAGCAAGCTCTTGTGCGACAAAGGGACGAAACAATGAAGAATTTTTCACACATTCTTCAACGCCTACCAGAAGCAACAGAAACAGCTTCATCAAGCGGCCATTTTGGAGGAAACTCTCCCTTCAAGGTACAAGTTAATTTTTATATTCCCATATTTGAAGGTCAAATAGATGTATATGCCCTAGAAAAATGGTTAAATCTGTTAGAAGGTTATTTCTCTGTTTAAAATTTTTCTGGCAAGGAAAAGATCACCTTCGCACTCCTCAAGGCTCTCCCCCATGTCAAACATTGGTGGGAAACTTACTGGGAGAAAAGTTCCACAGAGGAATCTGGAATATATGGGGCCGAGCCCACTTGGGATTTTTTTGTGGATGCGGTCAAAGAACAATACTATCATGTTGATAACTATGAAGACCAGTACATGAGATGGACCACACTGTGACAATAGAAGGGACAAATAGTGTCGGAGTTCACAAATACTTTCCATACCTTGTGCACCAAGCTAGGTATCAGGGACTTCGAGCGACATATGGTTCTGAAATAACGTGGGGCTCTACATAGGTACATCCAAACCGAAATGGATTTCATAAACATCTCATCATTGGGAGTTGCCTATCAATATGTTGTCAAAATCGAGCACAAATTTAGGCACCAGAACAAATGGGAAACTGGGTTTGCAAACCTACCACAACCAAAGCATGGTAAAGATGACCCTAACCAATAGCCTCTAGACAACCAGTCCAAGACATAGAATAAAAATGGTAAAGGGAAGATGAAGAATGACACTGGGAAGTGGTGTGACTTACACAAAATCCCCTGGCACAACAACGATGAATGTTGCTAGAAACAATCATTGGTGGCATAGGTCAAAGACATGGAGCCAAACCCTGATTCAGAATATGATCCATAAAATATTGAAAGCAAACAGATCATCGACGCAGACCCCACTACTACTGTCGCGACCACAAAAATTCAACCCGGAGATTCAGTAGATCCTGAAGAGGGAGAGCAGCTCTTCCATTCACAGATGGGGGTGAAAGGGACCCCGTTGCATTTCATTTTTGATAACAACAACCGGAAGAAACTCATCTCAGCTAAGTCCGTCAAATAGTTGGGGTTGTTGACAACACCACACCCACAACCA
The DNA here is from genome assembly GCA_009831015.1 of Picea engelmannii. Lineage (NCBI taxonomy): Eukaryota > Viridiplantae > Streptophyta > Pinopsida > Pinales > Pinaceae > Picea > Picea engelmannii. The sequence goes on from ML782643.1 coordinate 334,401, forward strand.
TGCAACATCGGTTGGCTTCACCAGGGAAGAGATCCTCGTATCATCCAATAGTGTCAATTGTCCTATGGCATCCAACACTTCAAGGATAAGGTAGTGTGTGATGTTACCCCTCTTGATGTATGTGATGTTGTTTTGGGCCAAACATTAATGTGGAGACGACATGTTGTCTATGAGTCTAGACCCCGTAGTGTCATTATTACTCTGGGAGGTCACCTCTATAGGATACTAGAGGTAGTTTCGACTATTTCTCCACCAAAAAAGTGCCGAAAGAAAATCTCTCATACTGCAAAATTCATCCTCTTCACAGTCTGTTCAAAGGATGCACAAAAGACCGCTACAACCGCTGCAGCCTCAACACCTTCTATCCAGGAAAAACAAATTGTTTCTTCACATAAAATGGTGCCTACACAATGCCTCGTCAAACCCATACACAACATATTGTTGGATCATACTCAACCCTACCAACAACAGGGTTCTAACAATCTTCAACATACCAAACAACCCGAATCCTCCAACAAAGCACGCAGCTCACCAAGATTTAGATTCAGAAAATGATTTCCCCTCTTCCCTGAGAACTCAATGCAATGGATAACATTGCTTCCTAAGTGGGGAGGATTGATCTAGGTGGATATTGGGGGCCACCCACCTGTTACAACGGGCTCCTTTTGCCATTTTTTAATACAACACATTCTTTTGTACTTCTTTGTAATTGTGGGTTCTACACTTCAAGGGTTGTTTGGAGCCCTACACATATTCCAGGTGGATACTAGTGGACTCCCACCTAATCCAACTGGCCTACATTGTATGTTTTCATGTCAGCACATCTTGTTGTACTTCCAGGGCCATTTTGGGGCCATAAACGGTGTTATTTTGGCTCTCCATATTTAAACTATTGACGAAGTTAGAGTTTGACGACATGATGCATAGTTCTCAAAAATACCTTTCCAGCGTGCTATGACGTGCCTAAAATAGGTCCCACATGACCCTTAGCATTTCTGTTGATTAAGGTTGGTTGGCATTGATGTCAACACTTGAAGAAATCCCCACAACACAAAGGTTTGGGTAATGGACCCAATATTGTTTGATGTAAATATGACTCATTATTGTCTTGTCATGGTTGATAAGAAGTAAATATGGATGAACTCCAAAGTGGTCCCCTTATGGTGAAAGCCTTCACGGGAAGACGCTTTGGAGAGTAAGAGAAACCATTCTTAATTGTGGAATAATGAGATCCTAGATGGATAGTTCTTGTCATTCCATTTCCGGTGGTATGTGGAACATCACATAACTCCTCACGGTTAGAGATTTATGGCCATGAGAAGTTGGAGACTGGAGATTTGGGTAATGGACCCAAGTTTGTTTGATGGATAATGGTATGAGTTATGATATATTTTCAGATAATAATATTCTATATGGATAGTACATGTCATAACATTTCTGGTGGTATGTGGAATGTCACATAACTTTTCACAGTTTGACAGTCATGGCCTTACGAAGTTGGAAAACCCTCATATGTCATCTAGAAGCTCCAAAAGGTCAAAGTAGTCAAAGTGGTTTAAGAGATTTTAAAAGGTAAATAATAAAGTGAAGTAATGAGTGTATTATAATTCAAAGTGAATACAAAATAAATTATTTCAATAAAAAAATTAATGGACAAATTAGAAGTGGGTTAACTCTAAAATTAGGAAAGTGGGGCCAAGTGACCTAGAAGATGTTTTTAAGGAAGCTACTTGGAGAGTATAAATAAGAGGCAAGGCTCTCTCATTTTAATCACACTTGATCATATTGAATATCTATAGGTGTCTGAGGTAACCAAGGATATCTAAGCCGAAATTCTGAGGGAAGGTGAAGAAAAGAAGGCCGAAATGCAAGGAAGGATAAATTCTTTTGATGGTGCTTTCTAAGGTATGTTAATTACAAGTCATCTCACCATTTTCGCTATAACGTTTTTTCTATAATGATTCAAACTGTAAAATTGGTATTCCATTGAGAATACATATCCAAGTAATTTTGGTAAAAACTTCATCTTGTGGGTCATTGAATTTTTGGAGTTACACTCCGTGGAAAATAGAGTTTGTGGCTAGTCCTGAAACTAGTCAAAAACAGGTGTTTCGGGTAAAAACGTCATAACTTCTTCATAACAGATCTAAATTCAGTGAAAAAAAATGTGTTAGTTAGGGTACAGTCTGTAGTATACTATGTAATAGTTTCACATCAATTCAACAAATATTTTGTGCGGGGCATTCTCTACAAGGTCGATCTCTAGAATAAGCCAGAATTCAGCAAGGTATGCCATTTTTACTATAGCTCCTTTTATGAGAGGTTCCAAGTAGTGACACCTTGAGTAATTGCATAAAACACACTGAATAACATTGTGTATCAATTTCAGATCTTTATACATTACAGGTACAAAATTATGATTAGTTCAATTTAGGGTTGTTGACTAATCCAAAACTAGGCATGTGAGACTAAAGGAAAGTTTGATGAAAATACTAGTCTCTTGTTGTTGAAGTTAAGGAAGGTTTGCAGGAATGTGATCATACACACCAAGTCTATTACAGAGCTACAAATCAGATTTGGATGATGAAATTGATGAAGGCTTTTGATTGAGGTACATGTTGAGTACATGGTTGAGACAAGTAGTTGATGAGTTGGCACATACATGAGGTGTATAGTTGATGATGTTGGTACATATTTATGAGTCATAGTTGATGATTAGTTGACACATTATTGGTACATACTTGGTACATGGTTGGATGCACTTGTTTTTGGTACAGGTTGATTACAGGTTATTTGGTACAGGTTGGTGAATGGTTAATGCACTTGTTTATGGTACAGGTTGGTGCATGGTTGATGCACTTGTTTATGTTACAGGTTGAGGTATAGGTTGATGCATGGTTTAGATTTATTGGTACAGGTTTACAATGGTATATCTCACAATGACAGGTTGACAGTGGTTCCATCATTCTACTTCTACTTCAGGGTGGCAGGATGAGGCAAGGATAGGTGGTTGTAGCCACCTTCCAGTTGTAGCCGAAGAACATAGGGGGTTGTAGCCTCCTTCTGGTTGTAGCCAGAGAATTGGAGAGTTGGATGTTCCCTCACATTGTAGCCTAAGAAACTAGGGGGTTGGAGGCTCCTTCCAATTGCAGCTGGAAAACAAAGGAAGTTGGTGCTTCCAATGAATGTAATTCTTCAAGACATATAAGAAAAAACATTATGTGGTTTTCTCCCGATTTGGGTTTCCACGTAAAACATTGGTGTACTATGTATGTGTATGTTTGTTCATTTTTTCATTGATTATTTACTCTACAGTTATTAGATGATAATGCTTCATTGATATAACACTTGGATTATATGGTTAAAAATGATTAGATTTCTCTATTACTGATTCACCCCCCCTCTCATTAATACAACAATTGGTATCAGAGCAGGTTCCTTCAGAAATCAGTTTAACCAATTAAAGGTAGATCATGGAGAGAACCAACTCATATAAAAATGGAATACCACAATTTGATGGACATAAGTATGCTTTTTGGAGCATAAGGATGAGGACATATATACAGGCACAGGGATTTCAAGTTTTGGCAATCAATTGTAGATGGATACACAACACCAACAGTTCCACCAACAAATGACAAAGTAGTAAAAATCAGTGAGAATAATTCCAAAGCCAAAAATGCACTTTTGAATGGTCTCAGTGATACGGTATTCACCAAAGTTGCACACTGTAAATCTGCTAAAGAGATTTGGAACAAGCTTCAAAATATTTATGAAGGAGATACAAAAGTCAAAGAAATAAAGCTTCAGAATTACTGAGGTCAATTCGAACAACTAAAAATGAAGGAAGATGAAGACATCACAGCCTACTTCTTACGAGTCGATGAAACAGTGAATGCAATGATATGATTGGGAGAAGAAATTGAAGAATCTGTAATTGTTCAAAAGATATTAAGATCTCTTTTTATGAGATTCAACCCTACGATATCAACACTAGAAGAAAGATCAGATCTGGACTCAATAAGCATGGACGAACTACATGAAATCTTCACAGCATATGAAATGAGAACTGAGTAGGAAAATCTAGATGTAAAAGAAGAAGCCTTCAAGGCATCCAAAAGATCAAAGCAAAAGAAAAAGGAACAAGAAGAATATAGCAGCAGCAGTGATGCCTCAGAAGATGATGAAGAAGTGGCCAACTTCTTCAAAAGACTGAACAAGGGAACCAACGGTAGGTATAGAGGTAAGCTCCCATTAATTTGTTTTAATTGTGATAGTATTGGTCATTTTGCTAACAAATGTCCTCATAAGAAAAAGAGAAATGATCAAGGTTACTGAAAAGGAAAACACACATTTAAAGGCAAAATAACTACAAAGAAAGTTTTCAAGAAATTTTTATACACTAAAGAAGACATCTCATCATCAGATGAAGATGAATTCAGTGACAATGAGACAGGAAGAGTTCTATTCATGGTAGTAAAAGAATATGACAAATAAGACCCCAAAAAAGAATATGAAGAAGCCGAAGAAGAATGTGAAGAAGTCGAAGAAGAAATTGAAGAGGCAGAAGTTGACTATCAAGAAGAATTAATGTGTGTCATAGAAGTTATCAGAAGAGAAAATAAGAAAAACAAGAAACTATAAGCAAAACTAGACAAGAAAAAGGACACTCGAGAACTAGAGCAAATGATCACAAAATTGAAGGTTCAAATAGAAGAAGTTAAAAGAATTGAAGAAGCACTCAAAGAACAACTAGAAGAAAATGACAAGATCATTGGAAACTTGGAAGTAGAGGTTGTCACACTAAGAAAGGATATTCAAAAGAAAAATATGCAGAATATCTCAAAAGTTTTGGATGAACTTATCAGCAGTCAAAAATCTCATCTTGACAAGTCCGAACTTGGATACAATCAAATAGAAAAGGGATCAAGCTCCAAAACAACAGAGCAATAAACAAATCCAAAGAGCTATGTAGAAACAATCAAAGAGGACAGGAAGATATAAAAAGGCGATTATAAGGACACTCCTCCACCAAGAAGATTCAGATTTCATAATCAACAATAGAGAAATAGGCCTCAAGAAGAAGAAGGATTCATAAGAGCACCTCCTTTCAGAAGATCTTCAACTCCCAGGTATCAAACTATATTTTTTGGTTAATGTTATGCATGTAATAATTTTGGACATAAAGATGTGAATTGCAGAGCTAACAACAGGAACAGTAACAACTTTGAGAGTTATACACAAAGAGATTATTCAAGGAAACCTAGTCACACACAAAGAAGAAGTTACAACAGGTTTGGATATTTGAGCACTGAAGTGGAATGTTACACATGTAAAAATTTTGGACACATGACCAATGATTGCAGAATGACAGTCCCTCCTAAAGAACCTCAATGGAATAACAACAGTCACAGACAAGAACCTCAGAAAATGACATGGATAAGAAAGCAAGATCAATATAACAATGAAGAATTCACAGACGCTCTACAAGCTAAGCAAAAGAAACACAGTTGGTATGTTGATAGTGGATGTTCAAAACACATGACAAGTGATAAAGAAAAAAAAATTGCATTACGAAAAGAAAAAAATGGATCAGTATCCTTCAAAAATGACAATTCATCCAAAATCATTGGAGAAGGCATAGTCTGAATTGGGAACAAGAATTAAAAGGCACAAAATGTTCTACTGGTAGAAGATATGAAACATATTCTTCTAAGTGTGATTCAAATGTGTGACCAAGGTCATAAACTTACTTTCGATTCAGAAAAGTGTGAGATAAGAAAAGAAGGTTCAGGGAAATTGGTCGGTACAACTGCAGGAACTTCAAACAACATATATGTGTTAAGTGAAATTGGAAATGAAAAGTGTTGTCTAGGAAAGGAAGATGAAAGTTGGTTATGGCATAGAAGAATGGGTCACATGCATTTTTATAACCTTGTCAAAGTCAGCAAAAGAAAAACAATCAAATAAATGCCCCAGATCATGAAACCAACCAACACTTTATGCAAGCATTGTCAACAAGGAAAGAAAACAAAGACCAGGTTCAAATCAAAGGAATATTCAACAACAAGACCACTAGAAATTGTGCACACTAATCTAGTTGGACCAACTACAACAAAGGGCTTAAAAGATGAAAAATACTTTATGTTATTAGTTGATGATTATACAAGAATGACTGCAGTTTGCTTTCTCAACAACAAGTCAGGAGCTTTTGAAAACTTCAAGATCTACAAGGAAATGGTTGAAAATGAGATGGATTCAAGAATAAAATGTTTGAGATCTAATAATGGAGGAGATTTCACTTCAAAGAAACTTATGGACTACTGTATCAGTCATGGAATAAAAAAACAATTCTCCATTACTAGGACACCTCAATAGAATGGAGTTGTTGAGAGAAAGAACATGACAGTACAAGAAATGGCTCGAATAATGCTAATGGATTCCAAATTGACAGATATATTTTGGACACAGGTAGTGCATACAACAGTTCACATTCAAAACAGAGTAATGCTCAGAAACAACACTGATAAAACTCGCTACAAGTTATGGAAAGGAAGACCAACAAATGTGAAGCACTTCGGAGTTTTTGGAAGCAAATGCTACATCAAAAGAGAAGATGGCAGAATGGGAAAGTTTGACTCTCGTGTGGACAAATAAATACTTGCTGGTTACTCAAGTACAAGTAAAGCATACAAGTGTTACAATCTAAGATTGAACAAATTTGTGGAAAGCATCAACATAACAATTGATGAAACAGGTAGACCAGAATCAAAGGAAGAAGAAAACAAATCAATGGAACAACTTTTCGAAGAAGAAGATGAAAAAGAAGTAGAAGAGGAAGATGAAGATGAAGAGAATTCGACAGAAGCAGAAGAGAAAGTTCATAAAGTATCTCCAAAGACACCTAGCAAATGAGTACAAAAGAATCATCCTTCAGATCAGATTATTGGAAACAAAGATGTAGGAGTTGAGACTAGAAGAAAAATTTGTTCACCAGAACAAACAAACATAGCACTCTTATCTATAATTGAACCAAATTGTTTTGAAGAAGCCAACAAAGATGAATTTTGGAATAAGGCCATGGATGAAGAATTGGATCAAATAGATAAAAATGACACTTGGGAATTGGTTTCAAGACAAACGAATAAGAATGTGATCGGCACAAAATGGGTTTTCAGGAATAAATTGAATGAAGATGGACATGTTACAAGGAACAAAGCTAGATTGGTATGTAAAGGATATGCACAGATTGAAGGAATTGACTTTGAAGAGACATTTTCTCCAGTTGCCAGAATGGAAGCAATCCATTTACTTTTAGCTTATGCATGCTCCAAAAATGTTAAAGTATATCAGATGGACGTAAAATCAGCTTTTCTAAATGGAAAACTAGAAGAAGAAGTCTACATTGAACAACTAGAAGGATTTCAGTTGTCAGAGAACACAGACTATGTATGTAAATTAAAGAAGGCCTTGTATGGTCTAAAACAGACTCCTAGAGCATGGTACTCCAGATTGGATCGGTATCTGCAGCAGGCAGGGTTCATAAAAGGAATTCCAGACAACAACCTCTACATCAAGGTAAGTCAAGGTAATATTTTATTAATTGAAGTTTATGTTGATGATATTATTTTTGGTAGTGATGATGACAGGTTAAGCCAAAAATTTGCAAAAGACATGCAAAATGAATTTGAGATGTCGTTACTTGGAGAACTATCCTTCTTTCTGGGACTTTAAATATGTCAAAGCAACCAAGGAATTTTTATTTCTCAAACCAAGTATATCAGAGAAATGCTAAAGAGGTTCGGAATGGAAGATTGCAAACCAATTATCACTCTCATGCAAACCAGTTGTAAGTTGAGCAAAGATGATGAATCGAAGTCTACAGATCAGAGGCAATACAAGTCAATGATTGGTAGCCTACTATATGTGACAGCATCCAGGCCAGATGTAATGCAAGCAGTTGGACAGGTGACGGGATTTAAAGCATCACCAAAGGAATCAAATGTATTAGCAGTAAAGAAGATTTTCATATATCTCAAAGGAACAAAAGAGTTTGTATTATGGTATCCAAAGGAAAAGATCTATCACTTATTACCTGCATAGATGTAGATTGGGCAGGTTGTATTGATGACCGACGAAGCGCTAGTGGAGCAACATTCTACTTAGGTGAGTGTTTGGTATCATGGCTAAGAAAGAAACAATCATCAATATATCTATCTACAGTCGAGGCAGAGTATATTGCAGCAGCAACATGTTGTACACAGGTTCTTTGGATGAAAAAAATTTTGATAGATATACAGGTTGAGTATGATGAGCCCATTCCAATATATTGTGATAATACAAGTGCCATCAGTATCTCAAAAAACTCGGTGATGCACTCCAAGACGAAGCACATTCCAATAAAGTATCACTTTCTACAGGAATAGGTTGCAGAAAAGAACATCAGAGTTGAGTATGTGGGCACAAAAGAACAAGTGAAAAACATCTTTACAAAACCACTTCCACAATAAGCCTTTGAATATCTTCGCCAAAGACTTGGAGTTATTTCTACTCCAAAATTAATGTTTTTTGAATGCTTATCTTATATGTCTTAGATGTACACGAGGAAGCACCATAGGAGGACAATTCAATCAAAGGGAGAAACCCCGGATGGAAAGATACCTTTGTCATTGATGACAAAGGGGGAGAGATTTATCAGATGCAGAGGACAGAGGCATGGTTCCAGGGGGAACAAATTTATCAGATGCAGAGGATAGAGGAAAATTTATCAGATATAGAGGACAGAGGCATGGTTCCTGTAGTCTACCTTTTGCTGAACAAGGCTTTTAACGCGCAATATAACAATCTATATACACTTACGTTGGATTTACATAACATATATAGTCCAGTATATACTCCACATGCATTTAACAATTAAACACATTCAACACAAAGTATTCATATGAATTACTACCATGATCAGCAAGCAATTAGTTTTTCATATTAATTCATATACACAGCGAAAAACATGATTCATAATATGTATACAGCACAGTCATGCCAAATGTGATAAGAACATAGGTAGACACTTATCTTGTAACAATGGTGAAATCCACCAACCAAATGCCTTCCACGAACCTCCCAGCCTTAGACCTCACTGCTCATCATCTCAACAGTGGATCACCCCCGAGCTGGGACTGAGCTCCACCCCAAGGCAAGGAATTCTAGGCTAGGCTGAGGTTACAGGGAAACAACATAGAAATATCTGGAAAGGTTCTTCCCAAAGATGCCATCTTACACCCACTACTACCAGAATCTCATTCCCCACATGCCTATTCCGCCCAGGAGTATACACCTTCACACGCACAGTCCATCGGTGCTAACCTCCTCTCTGGGTCTCGGCAACAGGCCGCATCAGGAAGTCTCAGAGTCTGAAGCTGGTGCTGGACACTCTCTGGATGACACTGCTTCCCAGCAAACTCTTTCACCTAGAAAGAGTTTCTCACAAGCCTGACAACCTACTTCTTCCAACCACAGTCACCTCCCTCACCAGAAGAGAGGACATACACCGGCTCAGCACGAGCTTACTCTGGTCAATATGCTACAAGCAGTCCAGCACTGCGCGGCCGCAACAGCCAATTGGGAAAAATGAACACGCACTTCTCCAACAGGTTCAGAAATCATGGAATCGTATCACAGTTTTTGTTTTGGAATGGTACGAGGGTAATCTTCCAGAGGTCGGACTAGTTCCCCCTCAGACAGTCGGGTAGAATGGAGAATATCCCCTCACACGGTTCATCTTGGTGATTATATTTGCATGCACCAGGGTTGACACTTGTCACCCTGGGAACTGCATGCGTTCCCGCAGCGTGCATCCCCTTTGCACGTTCCCCCCCTTGCCAGGAACTTAGGATAAAATAATATGCATATGGCTCTTTTTGGAAATAATATTAAAATATTATTCCAGGCCTAAGCCCTCTAGGCTTAGCCCCTAGGCTCAACACTCAACCCCTTTTTTCCACCTTCCAGCCCCTAATCCCTTGCCCACTCCGTGGATGCTCAATCCCCCATCACTCATTCATCGTGGTCGGTCTGCACCTGGTGGTGTTTATATTTTATTGATGTGTTGCATACATACAGATACAAAATCCAGGCCCTTGGCCTTCAACCCTTAGGTTCTCTGGCCTAATCAAACACATAAGCCTACCGGCTTATACAAAACTTGGCTCACCAGCCTATAACACATATTTACAATCTCTTTCAGATCATGGTTTACATCGGGGCTCGACCTTGGGGACACTACAATCCCGTCCCCTTATTTTTGCATTGTCCTCAGTGCAACTTTACATAGCATCTGCAAGCTTTTCAAAATTTTCAAAAAGATGCGGGTACTCTGCCTGCATAACATCTGCATGCTCCCATGTCGCGTCCTCAAGACCGTACCAGGTCCACTGGACCTTTACAAGCTCTATATCTCGATTCTAGAGCTGTTTTCTTTTCCTGTCCAATATGCGCACATGATGCACTTGCAGGACACCTTTTGGTTCCACCTGAATCACAGTCCAATCGATAACATGATTAGCATCAGGTACATATTTATTAAGTAGTAAAACTTGAAACAAATTATGTACAGTCATAGATGCAGGTAATGCAAGCATGTATGCAACTGGCCCAATCCTTTCTAGGATCTCAAATGGTCCACAAAATCTTACTGCCAACTTGGTGCAACTTCCCAATTTCAGGGAACTCCTGTTAGTTTTCACTTTCAGGAAAACATGGTCACCCACTTGGAATTCTCTATGGGTTCTGTTACTATCAGCGTAACTTTTCTGCCTGTCCTGGGCATCTTTCAAATTTTGTTTGATTTTTATCATTTGATCTTCCATCTCTTTGAGTAGTTCGGGTCCAACTACTACCCTGTCAGCTGGATTATCCCAGCTCACTGGAGTGTTGCACTTTCTTCCATAAAGTGCTTCAAATGGGCTCATCTTCAGTGATGCATGATACCCATTGTTGTAGGTGAATTCTACCAAATGCAGGTAGTCTTCCCACCTTGATGGTTTATCTATCACATACATTCTCAGCATGTCTTCTATTACTCTATTTACTCTCTTTGTCTGTCCATCAGACTCAGGATGATACGTTGTACTAAAGTTCAGATTCGTTCTGAATCCTTTGAAAAGTCCTTTCCAGAAATTCGAAGTGAATTTCGGGTCCCTATCAAACACAATTGTCTTAGGAATTCCATGCAAGCGTGCAAATTCTTTTAAAAAGATATCAGCAACATCTGCTTCTCTGTGGGTAGTTTTCAGTGGAATAAAATGGGCATCTTTAGTAAACTTGTCCACCACAACCATGATTGAATCATGCTTCTTGCTTGTTCTGGGCAATCCTGTGATAAAATCCATTGTTACCACGTCCCATTTCCATTCAGGAATAGGTAAAAGTTGCAACAACCCTGTTGGGTGTCTGTGCTCAGCCTTGACCTTCTGACATTCCATACAACTGGCGATGTATTCAACAATTTATTTCTTCAGACCTGGCCAAAAAAATGGCTTTTGACTGCTGCCACAGTCTTCTGAAATCCAGGATGTCCAGCATAAGCCACGTTATGCATCTCCTTTAGAATTGCCAGCTTCAATTCTCGGTCATTGGGTACATATACTATGTTCTTATACAGAAGTAGACCATCAGTTCTCAAGGCATAACCTTTCTCGATCTGTGTTCTTTCATGCTGTTGTAGCTTTGCTACAAGATTTTTGTACTGCAAATTAGCACTTGCAGCCTCCATAATTCTGTCTTTCAACTCAATTCTGTACATGCTAATGGCTGTAGCATGTAATTCATGCACTTTTCTGTTGAGTGCATCAGCCACCTTATTGTCTTTCCCTTTGATATACTTGATATCAAAGTCATATTCACACAGAAATTCCAACCATCTAATTTGTCTGGTATTTAAGGTCGGCTGATCAAATAAATATTTCAGTCCATTGTGGTATGTTCTTAATTCAAATCTCTTTCCCATGAGGTAATGTCTCCATTTCTTCAATGCATGGAAAACTGCTGCCAGCTCTAAATCATGAGTGGCATAATTCTTTTCATGCTCTTTTATCTTTCGGGATTCATAACAAATTACAAATCCCTCTTGGCTAAGAACTCCTCCCAGCCCCTCCTTACACGCATCTATGCACACTATGTAATCCTTATTTGGATCTACAATCTTTAGGATTGGAGCACTAGTGAGCAGTTGCTTCAAGCGCTGGAAGCTGCTCTCACATTCTTCAGTCCACTGGAACTTCTTCCCCTTCCTTTGCAAGGAAGTGATAGCATGAGCTATCCTTGAAAATCCGGCTATGAACCTCCTATAATAGCCTGCCAGACCAATAAAGAATATAACTTCTATTACATTCCTTGGCGCTGGCCATTCTTGAATGGCCTGTACCTTCTCAGGATCCACAACAATCCCCTCTTTAGAAATAATGTGTCCCAGATAGTGGATCTGTTTTTGGTAAAAAGAGAACTTGCTCAGTTTTGCGTATAGCTGGTGTTCTCTCAACACCTGCAACACCATTCTAAGACGTTGTTCGTGTTATTCCTCTGTCTTGGAATACACCAAGATATCGTCCAAGAAGACTATGACAAACTTGTCTAGATAATTTATAAACACTCCATTCATTAAGCACATAAAGACAACAGGCACGTTGGACAATACAAACGGCACCATTGTAAACTCATAATGATCATACCTTGTTCTGAAGGCGGTCTTGATGATGTCCTCATCCCTTATTCTCACTTGGTGATATCCATATCGAAGATCTATTTTCGAAAATACTTTCGCATCCTTCAACTGATCAAAAAGATCATCAATCCTTGGTAGAGGATATTTGTTCTTGATAGTGACTTTATTCAACTGTCGAAAGTCAATGCACAGCCTCATCGTCCCATCTTTCTTCTTCACAAATAGGACTGGGGCTCCCCACGGTGACACACTGGGGCGAATGTAACCTTTCTTTAGTAGTTCTTTGAGCTGCAATTGCAACTCTTTCAGCTCTGGTGTGCTCATTCTATAAGGAGCCTTTGAAACTGGAGCTGCTCCAGGCATCAAATTTATAGCAAAATCGATGTCTCTTTTTGGAGGTAGTCCAGGTACCTCCTGAAATATATCCTTGAATTCTTTAAGTACTTCGTGGTCTTCCAGATTGGAGACTACATCTAGGGATTCTTCTTCCACTCGAGTTGCAAATATTTGACATCCTTTCCGGTAACATTTCTTCAGCTGCATGACTGATATTTCCCTCACAGCCACGGCTCTAGGAATTCCTTGGACTGTTACCTGATTTCCCTCTTCATCCAAACATGTAAATCTCTTGTTACGGCAGTCCAGAAGGGCATGGTGCTGGTCCAACCAGTCCATCCCAATTAAACAATCGTATGAGCCTAAAGGTAGAATGTTCAATTCAGCCTTAATACTCACTCCTCTCATGTCCACTGAACAGTACTTAACCAATTCAGTGACCTTCCTCTTGGTCCCTCTAGCTAACTGCACTAACCAAGACTTCTCATGTTTTCTCTTCGTTAGATGCAAACTTTCCACCACCCTAGGATCTACATAACTATGGCTAGCCCCTGAATC
>ML782643.1:349662-363626 GCA_009831015.1 Picea engelmannii
TGCGACAAGGGTATGGCTCTCTCCTCGCTAGGGTTTGCTACGCATGACTGTAGTCTAGGTCTAAGTCTAAGTGTTGGCACTCTTTGCTACTCTCACCTTCGTGAGTTGTGGCATCCAATCCTGGCGCCTCCCTTTCACGAAACCCCGAGAAGCGATGTTGACTTTTCTCCTCTCATTCTTGCTACTTCACGACTTCGCGAGTTTCAATGTTAAGCTCCTATGCACTTATCTCGCAAATCCACGAAATCGTGAATTACTTTATCCTCCGGGCCCACAGCACAGCTGTCGCCCTTCACCACCGTGGCATGTGGTACGTTCATGAGGGTCCACGTCGCTTTCAACGACGTCATCGGGTCCCACCTCTCTCGCTTCTCTTTACATCCTACTGGCACGTGGTACTTTGCCATGTGTCTGCGTGGTTCTCCTCCCCTTACACGACCACGGTCGTACCTCCTATCGGGGTTTCAGACTTTCCAAAGACAAAACACAAACGTCCTCAGGGTTCGCGATTCCTCGAACCCCGATATGCTCTTTCTCCGATACACTCGTATGCTTGACCATTCAACGGTCCAACCCTCCATCGGTGTTTCATACTTTCCAATGCTGAGACATATACGTCCTCAGGGTTCGCGATTCCCCGAACCTCAATTTTCGATGGATGAATCTTCTATCGGGACTTTCCCTGATTGCCTGGATTACTGCCACGCGTCCACAACGAATGGATGATCCCGATTCAATCTTGGGACTTCACCCAGTGCAAGATAAAAAACGCTCACCTATGTGAGTCCGGGTGTCCAAATCTATGAATTGGACGATCACGCGACAGTCGTCCTTCCTTAGATGGACGACTCAGATTCTCTCTCTCTAATTCGGAGCTTTCGCCCCTAAATAATAAGGTTTAACCTTCGGGCATCTCCCGACAGATCCAACGGCTGTCGGGTTTTCCGACTGAGATTTGACAGCTCGGACCGTTCCTAACCAAATCAGGATTTCACGTATCGCGATTTTCCAATCCCCTGTGCAATATCCAAAGGCTTTAAACCTTGTGCACATTCTCCATATCTGATGGTTACAAGGGTTCTCCTTCCCTCCCGAACAGATCCTTCGGTTCTAACACCATTGGTGTAGAGACCTGTCTCCCCGTGGCCAGAGACCACACCAGCTCAGGTTTCATAGCACCGCTATACCTCCTGAGCTTAATAAAAACTCGTCAAGTGTCCCCTTGGCACTTCAGAACAAACCAGGGTCCAAAATTGGTTCTCCCTACTCAGTTTCCTTCACATTCTCGGTCCAACGACCACTCCACTGGCCCATCTAGGCTCAAGTTTGAAACCTTGGCTCTGATACCAATTTGTAGTGTACCTTTTGCTGACCAAGGCTTTTAATGCGCAATATAACAATCTGTATACACTTACGTTGAATTTACATAACACATACAGTCCAGTATATACTCCACATGCATTTAATAATTAAACACATTCAACGCAGAGTATTCATATGAATTACTACCATGATCAGCAAGCAATTAGCTTTTCATATTAATTCATATACACAGCGAAAAACATGATTCATAATATGTATACAGCACAGTCATGCCAAATGTGATAAGAACATAGTTAGACACTTATCTTGTAACAATGGTGAAATCCACCAACCAAATGCAGGCCTTCCATGAACCTCTTAGCCTTAGACCTCACTACTCATCATCTCAACAGTGGATCACCCCCGAGCTGGGACTGAGCTCCACCCCAAGGCAAGGAATTCTAGGCTAGGCTGAGGTTACAGGGAAACAACACAGAAATATCTGGAAAGGTTCTTCCCAAAGATGCCATCTTATGCCCACTACTACCAGACTCTCATTCCCCACATGCCTGTTCCGCCCGGGAGTATACACCTTCACACACACAGTCCATCGGTGCTAACCTCCTCTCTGGGTCTCGGCAACAGGCCAGATCAGGAAGTCTCAGAGTCTGAAGCTGGTGTTGGACACTCTCTAGATGAGACCACTTCCCAGCAAACTCTTTCACCTGGAAAGAGTTGCTCACAGGCCTGACAACCTACTTCTTCCAACCACAGTCACCTCCCTCACAAGAAGAGAGGACATACACCAGCTCAGCACGAGCTTACTCTGGTCAATATGCTACGCGCAATCCAGCACTGCGCGGCCGCAACAGCCAATTGGGAAAAACGAACACGCGCTTCTCCAACAGGTTCAGCAATCACGGAATCGTATCACGGTTTTTGTTTTGGAATGGTACGAGGGTAATCTTGCAGAGGTCGGACTGGTTCCCCCTCAGACAGTCGGGTAGAATGGAGAAGATCCCCTCACATGGTTCATCTCAGCGATTATATTTGCATGCACCAGGGTTGACACTTGTCACTCTAGGAAATGCATGCGTTCCTGCAGCGTGCATCCCCTTTGCACCTTCCCCCCCTTGCCAAGAACTTAGGATAAAATAATATGCACATGGCTCTTTTTGGAAATAATATTAAAATATTATTCCAGGCCTAAGCCCTCTAGGCTTAGCCCCTAGGCTCAACACTCAGCCCCTTTTTTCCACCTTCCAGCCCCTAATCCCTTGCCCACTTTGTGGATGCTCAGTCCCCCATCACTCATTCATCGTGGTCGGTCTGCACCTGGCGGTGTTTATATTTTATTGATGTGTTGCATACATACAGATACAAAATCTAGGCCCTTGGCCTTCAACCCTTAGGCTCTATGGCCTAATCAAACACATAAACCTACCGGATTATACAAAACTTGGCTCACCAGCCTATAACACATATTTACAATCTCTTTCAGATCATGGTTTACATCGAGGCTCATCCTTGGGCACACTACAGTTCCAGGGGGAGTATGAGTGATATGATTTCAGTATTGCATCAGGGTGTTGCCATCAATGCCAAAGCAGGAGATTGTTGATTAAGGTTGGTTGTCATTGATTTCAACCCTTGAAGAAAGCCCCGCAACACAAAGGTTTGGGTAATGGACCCAATATTTTTCAATGTAAATATGATTCATTATTGTCTTTTCATGGTTGATAAGAAGTAAAGATGGATGAACTCCAAAGTGGTCCCCTTATGGTGAAAGCCTTCATGGGAAGACGCTTTGCGGAGTAAGAGAACCCATGCTTAATTGTGGAATAATGAGATCCTAGAAAGATAGTGAATGTCATTCCATTTCTAGTGGTATGTGGAACATCACATAACTCCTCACGGTTAGAGAGTTATGGCCATGAGAAGTTGGAGACCCGAGGTTTGGGTAATGGACCCAAGTTTGTTTGATGGATAATGGCATGAGTTATGATATATTTTCAGATAGTACTATTCTATATGGATAATACATGTCATTCCATTTCTGGTGGTATGTATAACGTCACATAACTCCTCACGGTTTGAGATTTATGGCCTTATGAAGTTGGAAGACCCTCATATGTCATCTAGAAGCCCCGAAAGGTCAAAGTAGTCAAAGTGGTTTAAGAGATTTTAAAAGGTAAATAATAAAGTGAAGTAATGAGTGTATTATAATTCAAAGTGAATACAAAATAAATTATTTCAATAATAAATTTAATGGAGAAATTATAAGTGGAATAACCCTAAAATAAGGAAAGTGGGGCCAAGTGACCTAGAAGATGTTTTTAAGGAAGCTACTTGGAGAGTATAAATAAGAGGCAAGGCTCTCTCATTTTAATAACACTTGAGAATATTGAATATCTATAGGTGTCTAAGGTAACCAAGGATATCTAAGCCAAAATTATGAGGGAAGGTGAAGAAAAGAAGGCTGAAATGCAAGGAAGGATAAATTCTTTTGATGGTGCTTTCTAAGGTATGTTATTTACAGGTCATCTCACCATTTTCGCTATAAATTTTTTTCTATAATGATTCAGACCATGAAATTCCTATGAAATTGAGAAAACATATCCAAGTATCTATGGTAAAAAATTCAGCTTGTGGGTCATTGTATTTTTGGAGTTACACTCCGTGGAAAATAGAGTTTGTGGCTAGTCCTGAAACTAGTCAAAAACGGGTGTTTCGGGTAAAAACGTCATAACTTCTTCATAACAGATCCAAATTCAGTGAAAAAAAATGTTTTAGTTAGGGTACAGTCTTTAGTATACTATGTAATAGTTTCACATCAATTCAACAAACATTTTGTGTGGAGAATTCTCTACAAGGTCGATCTCTAGAATAAGCCAGAATTCAGAAAGGTATGCCATTTTTTCTATAACTCCTTTTATGAGAGGTTCCAAGTAGTGACACCTTGAGGAATTGCATAAAACACACTGAATAACATTGTGTATCAATTTCAGATCTTTATACATTACAGGTACAAAATTATGATTAGTTCAATTTAGGGTTGTTGACTAATCCAAAACTAGGCACGTGAGACTAAAGGAAAGTTTGATGAAAATGCTAGTCTCTTGTTGTTGAAGTTAAGGAAGGTTTGCAGGAATGTGATAATATACACCAGGTCTATTACATAGCTACAAATCAGATTTGGATGATGAAATTGATGAAGTCTTTTGATTGAGGTACATGTTGAGTACATGGTTGAGACAAGTAGTTGATGAGTTGGCACATAAATGAGGTGTATAGTTGATGATGTTGGTACATATTGATGAGTCATAGTTGATGAGTAGTTGACACATGATTGGTACATACTTGGTACATGGTTGGATGCACTTGTTTATGGTACAGGTTGATTACAGTTTATTTGGTACATATTGGTGCATGGTTGATGCACTTGTTTATGGTACAGGTTGAGATACAGGTTGATACATGGTTCAGATTTATTGGTACAGGTTTACAATGGTATATCTCACAGTGACAGGTTGACAGTGGTTCCATCATTCTACTTCTACTTCAGGGTGGCAGGACGGGGCAAGGACGGGTGGTTGTAGCCACCTTCTGGTTGTAGCTAGAGAACATAGGGGGTTGTAGCCTCCTTCGGGTTGTAGCCAAAAAATTGGGGAGTTGGAGCTTCCCTTAGGTTGTAGGCTGAGAAACTACGGGGTTGGAGCCTCCTTCCAGTTGCAACTGGAAAACAAAGGAAGTTGGTGCTTCCAATAAATGTAATTCTTCAAGACATATAAGAAAAAGAATTATGTGGTTTTCTCTCGATTTGGGTTTCCACATAAAACATTGGTGCACTGTGTATGTGTATGTTTGTTTATTTGTTCATCGCTTATTTACTCTGCAGTTATTGGATGATAATGCTTCATTGATGAAACACTTGGATTATATGGTTAAAAGATACTAGATTTCTCTATTACTGATTCACCCCCCCTCTCAGTCATCCAACAGTTTCATCTCCTAGGGTTAGGTTTTGGGATGTCTATGGTTTTGTTTTTAACAGAAAAAGGCATTTAGAGCATCATTGTAATCATCTTCTTGAGAATGAGCATAGCCATCACATCTCTTCTCAGAGATAAATATTACACCATTCTAGCGAGTCTTGAACTCTGTATTTTTACAGTTTCTTTGCAATTCTTTGATTAATAGAAATCAAGTATTGTTGTATTTTCTCTGTTCTGGAAAGTTTCATGAGTATTTCATTGTAATTTCTTTGCTTTCATTTCATTCCGAAGTTAATCCAGATCATTGGTATCAGAGCAGTCCACTCTTGATCATTTTTTAGCGCATGTCCCCGACGAGGTCCGAGTATATCCAGTTGGGTCTTAATTTTTTCTCTCTTGAGAACAATCACTCTCGCACAACCAAGAAACCCTCGATGGCGAAAAAAAAAAAGACGACGAAGCAAAAGATTCTATTAACCTGTTGCTTGAGAAAGATCTCGCATGACAAAGGGACGAAATGATGGAAATTTTTTCACACATTCTTCAACGCCTGTCGATAGAAACATGCGCATCTTCATCAAGAAACCATTTTGGAGGAACCTCTCCCTTAAAGGTACAAGTTAATTTTGATATTCCCATATTTGAAGGTCAGATAAATGCAGATTCCCTAGAAAAATGGTTGAATCTATTAGAAGGTTATTTCTCTGTTCAAAAATTTTCTGACAGGGAAAAGATCACCTTCGCACTCCTCAAGGCTCTCCCCCATGTCAAACATTGGTGGGAAAATTATTGAGAGCAGAGCTCCACAAAGGAATCTGGAATATATGGGGTCGAGCCCACTTGGGATTTTTATGTGGATGCGGTCAAAGAACAATACTATCCTATTGATAACTATGAATACCAGTACATGTGATGGACCACACTGTGGCAAGAGAATAGCCAAACAGTATCGGATTTCACAAATACTTTCCATACCTTGCGCACCAAGCTGGGTATCAAGGACTTCGAGCGACATCTGGTTCTGAAATACCATGGGGCTCTGAATTGATACATATAAACTGAAATGGATTTCCTAAATATCTCATCATTGGGAGCTGCCTATCGATATGTTGTCAAAATTGAGTAGAAATTTAGGCACCAGAACAAATGGGAAATTGGATCTGAAAATATGCCACAACCAAAGCATTGTAAAGACAATCCTAACCAACATCCTCTAGACAACCAGTCCAAGACACAAGACAAAAAGTGTAAAGGGAAGACTAAGAATCACACTAGGAAGTGGTTTGACTTCCAAAAAATCTCTTATCACAACATCGATGAATGAAAATAAAAAAAGTCATTGATGGTCGAGGTCAAAGACATGGAGTCGAACCCTGATTCAGAATTTGATCCAAAAAAAATTGAAAATAGACAAATCATCAACGCAAACCCCACTGCTACTGTCGCGACCACAACAATTCAACCCGAAGATTCAGTAGATCCTGAAGAGGGGGAGCACCTCTTCCATTCACATATGTGGTTGAAGGGGAACCCACTTCATTTCATTGTTGATAAAAACAACCAGAAGAACCTCATCTCAGCTAAGGCCATCAAACAGTTGGGTTTGTTGACAACACTACACCTACAACCATACAACATTGGGTAGCTTCACCAGGGACGAGATCTTTGTGTCTGCCAACAATGTCGCCTGTCCTACGGCATCCAACCCTTCAAGGATGAGGTAGTGTGTGATGTTATCCCTCTTGATGTATGTGATGTTGTTTTGGGCCAACCATATATGTGGAGACAACATGTTGTCTATGATTCTAGACCCCGTAGTGTCATTATTACTCTGGGAGGTCACCTCTATAGGATACCAGAGGTAGTTCTGACTACTTCTCTACCAAAAAAGTGTCGCAAGGTAATCTCCCATACTGCAAAATTCATCCTCTTCACAGTCTGTTCAAAGGATGTACATAATACCACTACAACCACTGCAACCTCAACACCTTCTATCCAACAAAAATAGACTGTTTCTTCACCTAAAATGGTGCCTAAACAATGCCTCGTCGAACCCAGAGACAAAAAATTGGTGGATCATACTCAACCCTACCAACAATAGGCTTGTGACAGTCTTCCATAAACCAAGCAACCCAACTCCTCCAACAAAGCACATAACTCAACAAGATTCATATTCAGAAAATGCTTTCCCCTCTTCCCTGGTCACTCAACACAATGGAGACCATTGCTTCCTAAGTGGAGAGGATTTATCTAGATGGATATTGGTGGCCACCCACCTGTTCCAACTGGCTCCTTTTGCCAGTTTTTAATACAACACCTTCTTCTGTACTTCTTTATAATTGTGGGTTCTACACTTCTAGGGTTGTCTGGAGCCCTACACATTTTCCAGGTGGATACTAGTGGCCTCCCACCTAATCCAAATGGCTTATTTTGTATGTTTTCATGTCAGCACATCTTGTTGTACTTGCAGGGTCGTTTTGGGGCCCTAAACAATTTTATTTTGGATCGCCACAGTCAAACTAAAGATGGAATTAGATTTTGACGAATTAATGCGTAGTTCTTGAAAATACCTTTCCAACGGGCTATCATGTGCCTAAAACAAAGATCATATGCAAAAGTTACGACCTCGGGAAGTTAATGTACTAACTTACCCAAACGAGGTCCACATGACTCTTGGTGTTTCATCTCTTAGGGTTAGGTTTTTGGATGTCTAGGGTTTTGGCATTCTTGTTTAAAATAAAAATGCATTCAGAACCTCATTATAATCATCTTCTTTCCAATGAGTTAGCCATCACATCTCTTCTCAAAGATAAACCCACCACCATTCTAGTGAGTCTTGCACTCTGTATTTTTACATTCTCTTTACAATTATTTCATTAATAGAAATCAATTATTTTTGTATTTTCTCTCTTCTGGAAAGTTTCATGAGTATTTCATTGTAATTTCTCTGCTTGCATTTCATTCCAAACTTAATTTGGATCACAACCACAACCCCTTTCAGGTGGGGTTGGGATTTCAACCATTGGGCCCCATGGATGTTGCACTACCCCTTGCATCCACACAGGCATAATCATCCCATCCTCAAACCGAAGATGACAAAGCAACCCGGTTCATTGAACGAAACAAACACATCCACCAATAGGTTCAGGATATTTTGCAGAAGTTTGATGCCAAGTAAAAGAAACACCATGATCAACACCGAGTGCCACATAAGTTTCAGATTGGAAATAAATTTTGGTTGCATTTGTAGAAAGAACTCCTTACAGGACCCCATCAGAATCTTTGTCCACTTCGCTATGGACCTTACACCATGACCAAGGATGTGGGTGACAATGCTTTTGAGCTCAACATTCCCCCCTTCCTTGGTTTTCACCCAGTGTTTAATGTGGACCTCCTTTGGCCATACTTTCCACCATTATTGGACACCTCAGAGATAGAAGAACAGTTGAAACTGACATATCTCAACCCTGACTGCATGGAACATGCATCCATAGATCAGATCGTGAAAACATAAGTCAAGGGTACTCTCCAACAGAAGTTTCAACTTTATCATGTTGTCAAAGAAGGGTAGCTCTTGCACCAAGTCAAGTGGCTCACTCGGAGCCAAATTCAACAGAAATTTCCTCATCTGATGGGGGAACTCAATGCAATGGATACCATTGCTTCCTAAGGGGGAAGGATTGATCCAGGTGAATATCAGTCGCCACCCACCTCTTCCAACTAGCTTAGATGCAGTTTTCATCTTGTCAATTTTTTTCTAGCTTTTTGGGTCCTAAATTTTTGGGGCCATTTTGAGGCCCTAAACAACTTTTTTTGGACTTGCCACAATTATACCATAGACAAAATTAAAATGTGATGACAAAATGTGTATTCCTCGGATATACCTTTCCAATGGGCTATCGTGCACCTAAAATGGAGATCGTAGGCAAACGTTATGACCCCAAGAAATTGATGTACCAACTTACCCCATCAGGGCCCACACGACTTTTGACACTTCATCTCCTAGGGTTAGGTTTTTGGATGTATAGGGTTTTTTTATTACTTCTTGATGCTAAAAAGGCCTATGGGCCTCATTGTAATGTGCTGAAGTGAATATGCATAGCCACCACATCTCTTCTCAAAGATTAGCTACCACCATTCGAGCAAGATTGTTTCATTCTGCATTTTACAGTTTCAACAGATTTCTTTATTGAATAGAATTTAAGTTTCATTGTATCTCTATTATTGTTCTCTCTATATCTATATTAATGTTATAGATCTGTGTTTCATTTCGTTCCACTCAAAAATCTGGCTTATTTCACATCTATGGAATTTGAAAACTATTGCAAGTAAGTTGGGATCAAAAGACATAAGACCACGGTTTATACTCATCAGCAAAATGGTGTTGTTAAATGCATGAATAGGACTCTTCTAGAAAAAGCAAGAAGCATGATCATTAATGTTAAGTTGCAGTAAGAATTGTGGGCAGAAAAATTTCTTACAACATGCTATCTGATAAATCGATCACCATCAACTACAATCAACTGTACGATTCCAGAAGAGGTATGGAAAGGTAATTTGTGTGATTATTCAAATATGAGAATATTTGGTTGTGATGTTTATGCTCTTATTTCTGAATATCAGCGTTCTACTTTAGATCCTAGATCAAAAAAATATGTCTTTGTTGGTTATGGTGATATATTTAAGGGATATATATTGCGGGATCCTACTTCCCACAAACTCATCATAAGCAGAGATGTAGTATTTGATGAATCCTCACTCATAAAATTAGACCTGGTAGATGTTGAAGTGAGACAATAATAGATACCGCAAGTTCAACAAATTCAGTTGGAGACTCAACCATCTTCAAAAAAGGAGGAGCATGAAGAAGTTTCAGAAGAAAAATATGAAGATGCAGAAAATATCCAGGAAACTGTGGATATGCCTCAACCATCTCTAAGGAGATCTACACGGGTCAGGAATCCTCCTACAAGGTATGAGGATCATGTTTCATCTATGGCTTTGGTTTCTAATGATGGAGAACCTAGTTGTTATCAGGAAGCAATGAAGGTATCTAAAAGTGTTAAATGGAAAGAAGATATGAAAGAAGAAATGGATACCTTAGAGAGGAATAAAACATGGGACTTGGTAGAACTTCCAAAGAACAGGAAGGTTGTTGGTTGCAAGTGGATCTAAAAACTGAAAAAGTGTGATGATGATAAATTGGAAAGGTATAAAGCAAGACTGGTAGCAAAAGAGTGTTCTCGAAAGGAAGCTATTGATTTGCATGAAATATTTTCACCAGTTGTGAATCTTTTTTCAATTCGTGTTGTGTTAGCACTAGTTGTTTTACTTGATCTTGAGTTAGAGCAACTAGATGTTAAGAAAATGTTTCTACATGGAGATTTGGGTGAGAATATATATATATGGAATGACCAAAATGATGTGTTCAGAATCGCAATAACATGTTTGTTTTCAAACTCAAGAAGTCATTGTATGGCCTTAGGCAATCTCCCAGGAAATGGTACAAGAAGTTTGATTCCTTCATGGTGAGTCAAAATTTTACAAGAAGTGAATATGATCATTGTGTTTACTTTTAAAAGTTGGAAAATGACATATTCATTATTTCGGTGTTATATGTTGACAATATGCTTGTTGCAAGAAAAAACATGGTCGAAATCAACAAGTTAAAGGCTTAGTTGGGTAGGACGTTTGATATGAAGGATCTAAGAGAAGAAAAAAATATCTTGGGCATGGAGATAAACAGAGACAGGAAAAATGGTCATCTATGGTTATCACAACAGAAATATGTGGAGAAAATACTTATGAGATTCGGTATGAATAATGTGAAACTCGTACAAATCCCTTTGGCTTCCCATTTCAAGCTTTATTAAGTTTATGTCCTAGTAATGACGAATAAAGTGATTATATGTCTCGTGCACCGTATGTTAATGCAGTCGGAAGTTTGTTGTATGTGATGGTGAGTACTAGACCAAATATTTCACATGCAGTTGGTGTTTTCAGTAGATACATGCAAAATGCAAGTAAATAGCATTGAGCAACAATGAAATGGGTGCTTTGGTATCTTACGGGTACAAGTAATTATTCTATCACATGTGATGGTTCCATTGATTTAGTTTGTGGTTATGTCGATTCATATTTTGCAGGTGACTTGGACAAAAGGAGATCCACTTCAGGATATGTCTTTAATTTTCTAATAATTTTCTAAGAGGGTTTGTTAATTGGATGTCAAAGCTTCAAAACATATTTTTTTTATCCACTATTGAGGTTGAATATATGGCTGCCTCACATGCATGCAAAGAGGCAATTTGTTTAAAAGGTTTGTTGGGTGAGTTTGGAAGGATGCACGACAAGGTGAAAGTATTCTGGGATAGTCAAAGTGTTATTCATTTGGCTAGAAATCCAATTTATCACAGTAAGATGAAGCATATTTCTATTAAATATCATTTTGTAAGATAGGTTGTTGATAAAGGGGGAGTGGCTCTGGAAAAGATCCATACAAAAGTGAATTTTGGAGACATGTTCACAAAACCAGTTTTGTTAGATAAGCTAAGATGGTGTTTGGCTTCTCTTGGCTTGCACAAAAGGTGATCAATTAATTCGGGCATGACATATCAGGTAAATTGTTTTCAAAGTGGAGATTGTTGAAACATGTCAACTAATTTCCCATGCGGATGCATGCACACTCTATCATCTAAAAATAGAATGTGCATGCATGCACACTACAGTTATCAGTTTGTGTAAATGGTTGATTCAGTTTATCTAATTGTAATGCAATGCAGTGTAGTGCAGTGTGTGGGATGAGAGCGTGAGATTGTAAGCTTGTATTCGGCTGCTGTAATTCTCCCTTGAATAATAAAAATATCGATTATCATTGCTCTCAGATTTTAATTGCTATTAAATATTACTATATATATACAACAACTTAAACTTATGTGAATCTAAAGACTGACTACTTTGTGTTTTGCTACTTGTGAGACTAGACGTGATGTGAATCTAAAAAATGACTACTTGTGTTTTTCTCCTTGTGGATGGGGAGGTGGATGGGAAGAAGAATGAGGAGGTACACAGTAGCCTAGCTTTGTGGGAGCCCGATATATACTTTTCGCAATCCTCCATGCACGCTTACTTGTGTTTTTCTCCTTGTGGATGGGGAGGTGGATGGCAAGAAGAATGAGGAGGTACACAGTAGCCTAGCTTTGTGGGAGCCCGATATATACTTTTCGCAATCCTCCATGCACGCTTCCATTGACACTCTCTTCGTTAGACTTAGCAGCAGCAGCTTCAACGTCTATTATCTGAATCGTTCATGCACGCTTTCAAACCCACTTTCATTCACACTCTCTTCGTTAGATTTAGCGGCAGCAGCTTCAGCACATTTAGAATCGTCGAACTTAACAACAGTATTGCTATTATTGAAATCCAGCACAACCCGGCCATTTCCATCTTTTTTGATTTCATGGCCATCTGGTTGATTTAAAAAGAAAGAACTAAAAATTTGATAACGAACTCAAACTTTACTTCGACAAAGTCCAAAGAAATAGGGATCTTTCGTATTCTTCCCATTTGGAACTGGAGTGCTGGTCTGACGGATCTTATTTATTGACAACACACTTGAATGGAGAGTCCAAGCAATTCGTCTTTAGAATCGGTCGCATGCATGCAGATCGGCAGAATTCAATGAACCTCAGCTTGTCAGTGCCTTCATTGTGTGGACACCTGTTTTTCACATTTAAGTGACCTCTGCACGCTTGCTTTTCTCTATGAAACATGCATACATAGAATTTGATTTCAGAGTAGTGTAAACATTCTAATTTTTGGCAGTTTTTTTACTATTTTTTTGGTTTGATTTTGCTTTAAATTTGGTGAAGAATGGTTGGATCTGCAAATTTGATGCAAATTTGAGTGGTTAAGTTTGTATAATCCAAATGTCTCAAAAGTTTTTCAGTATACTGAATCCATTTATGCATTTAGAAATACAATTTAAACAACACAAATTAACTATTTTATTCAGATTTACATCGCCCAATTCTAACCAAAATCCACCTTTGATTTTACCTTCATGCAAGCATAGATAGGATTCGATTTAACCTTCATGCAAAATAATTCATCTCTGGCAGGTATTTAATTTAATAGTATTCTTTGATCTCACCACAAATTCATAGATTCATGGAACTTCTCTGTTCGGATTATATCGCCCATAATGGTTACTTTTGCAGTCTTTGTTTGTGTTGGGATTATATTTATTCTATTCGAGTTTTGATTTGCAATCGACATAGAATTTAGTGGACAAACTCTGCCCAAAAACAGTAGTCAAAGCAGGGCAGAGAAGCTCTTTATTCAATATGCCTGGAGGGTTAAATATTTGCGAGAAAGAAAGAGATTATAAAGGCGTCCAAAGAGTAGAGTCTTTCATGAAAATGTCGAAAGAAGATTTCAGAGAGTGCAAGAAGGCAGGGAAATATAAAGGTGTCAAAAGGCGTACTTACGGTCGTTTTGCTGCAGAAATCAAGGATCCAATAGTTAAAAAAAGTCGTTGGCTTGGAACATTCGACACACCCGGCGAAGCCGAAGCTGCCTATGTTAACGCTGCAAAAGAGATAAGGAAAAAGCGCGAACAGGTCAATTCAGAACTGTGTATCAGCCGGTCTAGTTCTCTTGGCACAG
>ML782643.1:407512-435859 GCA_009831015.1 Picea engelmannii
AATATATTGTGATACTCCTCGCATTAAATATCCTATCACTTTTTATTTTAATCTTTTGAGTTCCATATGATGTTGTTCGTTTTGTTAGATGCATCATTTAGACCTATACAATCTATTATAAATCATGTTGATAAAATCATCTCCTGACATCAAATATATTTCATATACAAAGGTTACAAGCAATATTGGTTGGGTGTGCCTCTTTCAACAAATATTGACAGTGTTCATTGTACCCACCCTACCTATGGACAACACCTTACTTTGAGCCTGTTAAGAGTTGGGAAGGCAAGTTGTCTCTGCGGATAAGGGCTAAGTGATGCAAACGATGATGGTTTTATCTGCAATTACACTTTCTATTTTTTTTACATGATGAATTTAGGTTATATACTGATTTTGTATTCTGGCTTTACATTTTCTAAAGTATGCTTTAAAGTACTAAAATGACTTTTGAAATTTTTTCAATTGCGACATCATGGAAGATGCAAGGTTTCAACATAGCACAACAATAGGGTTTGAAGAAAACCGTAGTTGTCCGCTTGGCATAAACCATAAAATTATAATTGTGATGTTGATACAAAATTCTCAGGTATAGAAGTTTAAACATTGTCCATACCTTTGGAAAAACCTCATGGATCCAGCTTTGGAGTCTCAGGTGATCCAGCAACCAAAGAGTGCTCTCTGACTAAGCACAAAGGAAGAGGTATATGTTGGTAACTTTGTATGCAAACATTTTGAAAGCAAATATGAGAATTAGGCAATTCCAGACTCGTAGATTCAGCAATTGCCAAATAGTATTTTGTCTAGTATTCAAAAAATATTGTTTTTAAATGTAAACGGCAGTCTCCATGTATCTATTGTTTTTAAATGTAAACGGCAGTCTCCATGTATCTGACAGTAGCAATGCAGACAAAATAGGAAATCCCTCTCCCCAAAAGAGTAGTTTTATTTCTGCCAAACCCCCAGAACCAGGGATGTCATTTGCATATAAGTAATGTTTATTCTTATTTATAAAATAAAATACAGCTATAGAAGAATAAACCCGAGTCAAAATAAATCAAATTTATTTTCAACTCCTCCTCTGTCCTGCACTTTTTTAATGTTTGAATCTTGTAAGGTGTTGGACCCGGTTTGCTTCAGAAGCCCATAACTTTATCAATTCTGTTAATTGGGTCGCTTGTTGTAAGCTGGGAATGGGGTTGGAACAAGGAAAACTCTTCATCAGTGGGATTTCATGGTTGAATACAGAGAAGGCCTTTGGAGATGTGGTCGACGCCATGGTCATAAAGGGGATGAAGGATCATTTTAAGGCCTTCGGAGATGTGGTCGATGCCATGGTCATGAAGGGGATGAAGGATCATTTTAAGGCCTTTGGAGATGTGGTCGACGCCATTGTTTGTTATTTTCTCTGACAGTTGCAGAGAGAGTTACTCAAGTGAAACACACCATCGATGGCAGTTGCAGAGAGAGTTACTCAAGTGAAACACACCATCGATGGCAGAATGGTGTGTTGTGTATTGCCTTTATAAAGCTAAAGAAGATAATCCGTGTAATACATACCGCAATATTGTCAATCTTTTGAGATGTGAAGCTCCAATGGTAGCGAATGGATATGGGCAGGCCATGGTCCTGCTCGATTAACAGAGTTTCTCTAAATTGTCCAAGGCCACAGTGATTACTCTGATTGTCGTTCAACTTTCCGGACAGAAGATTGCGGGGGTTATAGCTTTACAGGAGCGTGCCAAGGACGAACCGAAGGTAGTTGAAATCTTTCGAATCACTTCTCAGATGAGCGGTGAAAAAAGAAACCAT
This sequence comes from Picea engelmannii, assembly GCA_009831015.1. Lineage (NCBI taxonomy): Eukaryota > Viridiplantae > Streptophyta > Pinopsida > Pinales > Pinaceae > Picea > Picea engelmannii. The sequence goes on from ML782643.1 coordinate 409,322, forward strand.
AATTCCACCACAAAATCTGCACATAGGCTCCCGCGCTACCCCGTTGTTGCAGAGGTAGTAAGTCGAGCAGAGAATAGCAGTTGTGACATTCATTTAAACAGTAAACCCTTACCAGACCAGCTTTGTTGGCTTCGACCACCAGTTCCATAAATTTAATAAATAAGTTCTTATTTATAACCTAGGTGTTGTAGGTGTACATTTTCGGGTCCATGGAAAAGGAAACTATGCTCTTCCAACCCTCTTGGTGTACCTATGGACATTTCAAGTACAGGTTTTTTTTTTTTAAATAAATTAAAGAGCATTGGGTTGCAGTCTTTCTCCATTACAACACTTTCCGTAAAGGTGCATTGCAAAGCTCCATTGCAACAATGTGGGTAGGCCGTGCAGATTCTAAGACCAGATTCTAAGACGGTGGTGGACACTGTTGCTCAGCACTTTCGAGTTTGAGGCAGTGACGAACACGGCGGTAACAATCTAGATCTTAAGAAAGTGGATCTAATTAGCTAAAAATAGTTAACCTAGAAACTCACAGTTACAACAGTTGTAAAGCTAACTCACACTTACAACAGTTGTAAGCACTATCTCTAACACCCTCTCTTAATGCTTACTTTACAAATATTACAATCACAAATTACAAAACATAACAAAAAGGTTACAACACAAATTTTGTCATCTCTGTCTCACTCATATGCAGTTACACCCATTTCTGAACTTCATAGACATGCTCTTTCTCTCCCATCATCTTCGAGCTACCACTTCATATAGCACAAATACAACCGCTTCCGACCATCTTTGAAGTATCTATAGGATCAACTATTCTAAACTACCCTGAAGAATAGTCTCGATACTGAAACAATCAGTAATCGATCTTACAAAATGACATTTTTACACACACTCATCAATACAATGATAACCCTTAATTGATGATCTTGAAGCACCCAAATACAACAAAAATCCCTAGCGTTTAACAGACTTTAAACTAGTTATGTGTTCGCTCTTGGTTCTTGACAATATAATTTTACAAACAAAAAATAATATAACATACACAAATCACATCACACTATATGTAACACTACAACAAATCTACCAAACCAACTCAAACACTTGCCGAACATAAAGTCCACCCATTGCAGCAGGAATTAGAGTTTTGGCAGAGAGAAAATTGAACCCTGTTGTCAACACCAAAGCTGGATCTCTTTTCTTCCACGCAGCTGTCATTGATCAACGAATGCAGCTGGATCTCTTTTCTTCCACGCAGCTGTCATTGATCAACGAATGCACACGCGTCTAACCTCTCACAGATTAGTGAATATCTGGGCAACCATACCCTCGTCAGTTTTCCTAGGCAGTGGTCCTTTATTCACAAGGAGAGTCTCCCGCAGCAATCTCACAAAACACACAGAAAATTTAGAAATTCAAACCCTTTAACCTAATCTACTCCTAGAAATTCAAACCCTCTAACCTAATCTACTCCTAGAGCGGAATCAACTTATCACTCTTCTCTCATCTTCCAGCCCCTTTCGTGAGAGAGTCAGGGTGGTCATTTCTCTGATACCAACTTAGAAATCGAGAGAGCAGCCATTGCATAAGATTAACACACAATAATAAAATGTATTACACAAACAAATGGAGGTTACATATATAGCATCCACATCATTATCTCTAACATTCCAGAGTGAAACGGCCATTATGCATTATGCACTGACAAAAACCTACTCCACTCGAAAACATTTTGATATTATTATTTTGTAAATCAATATTCACTGACAAATGCTTAAATAAAACTCGGATATACCTAGACAATTAAATCACATCAACATCAATAAACCAATGAATAATTAAATTTAATAAAATTATTTACAGAATATTCACAAATTAATCGAAGAAGAATGAATAATTAATTAAATTTATGAATTTAAAATACTTATTAAATATTTTTAATTTTTTCATAGAAATCAATGTAAAAGAATGCAAAATACACCATTTAATATAACAAAACGCACCTATTAATGAACGGTCAAAGCATGTTGACCGCTAGGCCGAATGCTATAGTCCTTTGCAGGGACTAATAAGAATGTGTGCTGGATGATACCAGGTCTATTACAAATTTGACAAAAGCTTCTTATAAAGAATGTTCAAGGCCCTCTTGCTGTCATTCACCACTATTTTTATCTTACAGCTATTCACGAATGAATTTGGTGCGTTCAGATTTTTTAACCACAAGGCTTCTAGCTCTGTGAATACTTGTAAAACACAAGTAAACATACTCTTCCAAGTCGTCCAACTGTTGTCTAAAACTGCTATCGTTTCTTTTTAATATCTTCACCACCTCTTCTACAGGCGGTCTGTCATCCTTTCTCTGCAAGCAAAATCTCATCATATCTTTATTATGCTCGCCCTTGTCGTGCAGCTGCCTCACAAGTCGGCTCAGGGTGTCCAGATCTCTGTTAAGTATATACGTTTCCCTAGCTGCTGCATCAAGCTGTGAGTTTGTAGTTGGAAGGAAAAAACAAAATCAGATTTAGTAGTACAGAAATCCTTTAACAAGTTTGAGTAGTTCTGTAAGAATCTTTGAACAAGTTTAGGTTTTTTCAACTGAAGATTTTGTATAAGAAATTAAAAACTTTCACCAACCTTTTCCCAATTAAGCTCCAGTTGGCTCTCCAAATCTTCGGATTGTTCTCGGATATTCCGGAAAAGCTGTGCTGCCGAAGAGGCGAATGGATTTTGAAGTTTGGCAAAGAAGATGAACTCCTGAATTATAAAATTATGTTGATCTTCTGTGAAGTTGCCTGAAATAGGCACTATTTCCGCAACAAGCTGGACGCTGCGGTTATAACTCAATCGCACTTGCTGGATGTTTTCCAGAAGAATGCAGTAGAGATTGGAGCAATCTGCGCTGGTATTGAAGTAATCTCCAAGGAGATTGTTGTAAATGTCGGTTTGTTCAGCGAATTGGAGGAATTTTGGAAACGCTTCCTGATCTGGTTCAAGGATCCGCCTTGCAACGTCTGTAGGAGCGACGACGAGAACCGGATGTGTTCTTTCTGAAAACTTTTGCGTACTTCTCGTCTAAATCCATGACAGAAATCTCCTTAGGCTGACCTACCGAAGCATTTGACGTCGATCCTGCCAATCGCGTCCATGAATCCGATGTCGTATTTCAAAAGAAACGGACTTAAAATATGCTGTCTGTACAAGAAAATGTAAGAGCCTTCGATTTGGTTACTTGGTGAGTCCAGTAGGCAGATTTTCCTGACTAAATTCAGATATATGCACATCGTTTGCTCCCAAACACTGGAAATCAAGAGTCAGAACTCGGGATCAAATTGTTTAAGAAAACGTTTAAAGACAAAATAATATACAGGTAAGGTAAAGAATATCCCTGCTGCGAAAGAGAAATATGGAAGAGGTAAACGGAAAGAAACTCTATACTTCAAAAGACCAATTACTTAGAAAAGATCGTCAGAGAAACGGTAGTCTTTTCACATATTTTCACACAACAGTGATAAGGGAAATTAATTAATAATAGAAATAAGTACCGCGCGTTTTAAAGAGCATAAGAATACCAATAAAACAACATCAAATCATGGCTGAAGTTTTGGCAGATATAATAAATTTAAAGAATAATTTGATTTACTGAAACGCAGAAATAAGATGCCGAAACAAATTCTTGTATCTTTTTCTATTCATTTTTAAGTTTCCACGAAACAGATTTGGTAGCCTTTGCAACACTGTTCTAATAATTTTCCGAGTTTGTACTTAATTCTTCACAAAATCGTTTGGTCGTTTTTGTTCATTTTCGGCATCGTAACGTTTAAACCAGAGAAAACGTGAAAAACAAACTGTTCAAGATTTCTTACAATTTTAATTTTGGGCAAGCTCGCCTGATGCGGTAATCCATTGCTTGATCTTATTCTTCTCCTCTGAGATCTGTATCCTTACTGGACTGGCTTTGATAATTGATCGATTGTTGTGAAGACGCCATTTATAATGTCTATAACAGTCGATTTATTCAATTCCATTTAAAATTCTTATTGATTTCCATTCTGTGACGCCATTTACTGGCTCCCGCCAGGAATTCAACTTTCCAAAGAGAACACGCCACAACCATTTACAGAACGCAATACGCTTCCTACTCGTAGACTTAATAATAACGATACTTCTATCCATTTTGTTGCGCATAGAGCTACCAAGTTTCTCAAAATAGCAATCTCAATATAAAATTTAAATGCTATAACAAATTGTAGATTAAAAAATGTCGATTTTGTATTCTAGAAGAATCGAGTGTCTCGCGATGGCGGAATTATAGACTTTGAGGAATTTGAAAGTACTCGCAATGTAAACGGGGGAAGATTTTGATATTTTGAATTTTTTAATTTGTAAAGGCATGGACTGAAAGGGCAAGATGTTGCTCGAGGAAGCCCTCATGCGACATAGGAACGAGATAATGGGCACCTTTGCCCATATCATTCGACAGCTGTCGAGGAAACTTCAACAAGGAGTGATTTCGGAGGTGTGACAACCTTCAAGGTATAAGTTAATTTTGATATCCTTTTATTTGAAACCCAGATAGATGTAGATGCTTTGGATAAATGGTTAAATCTCTAAGGCTAAATGGTACCTGCACTAGGTGGCTACATCAGTGGTAACTTAAGATGTTTTTCTTAGGCCCTTTGCAACAAAAAACAAAACGTACAACATTGTCTGGCCACTGATGAGGAGTAGCACCTCGAAACCACCGTGAGTTATGCGATGTATTATTCAAAAGGGGACCCAAAAAGGTACCTGCACTAGGTGGCTACATCAACTGTAACTAATGTACAACACTGTCTAGCCACTGATGAGGGGTAGCCAGGCAACATTTTCTGAGTCCATTAATGAGAATGCCTTGCAAGAACACTGTGTCGATGGTCATCTAAAGCACGATACTTGCAAAATACAAGACGATGGTAAGGGTTCCATGTGCAAAATCAGGGAGATGGAGAGAAAAGCGATCGTTGTGAAGATGCAGTCTAGGAAGAAAATCCAGTAGGACTTGAGAATAGTACATGTTTCTCACTTGATTGGAAGTAAAGATCTTCTTTTAGCGATTCAAGTTGCAGCAGACCTTGCAATAACGGGTGCACATTAATCATCTCCTTTAGCCACTCTATACATAGCCACCATTACTAGAATATATATTAATTTAGATATTTAACTTTGACATTTAGCATTGTGCAGGGCAAGGTGGTAGCCAGGTACAAGGTAGTGTGCAGGGTGGTGGGGGGCAGTATCCAGGTGAAAGGAGGCGGTAGCCAGGTGGAAGGCGTTGCTTAGAGCTTCCATCGTTGCGTAAATATTGTGCAGAGTAGTGGGGAGGCGGTGGGCCTAATAGAGCTATTGCAGTGATGTCTATTAAATGCAGACCATCGGGGGTATTTAGTCCCATCAATATCGTGAGGGATAATAAAAATTGGGAATATAGGTTTTTGAAAATTATAAAAAGAATTATCAATTTTTCAAAAAACAAATTAGTAAAAAATAATACATACCGTAGAGAAAACTTGTAAAAAAAATGCAAAATGCACCAAGTAATGTCAAAAAAAGTATTGGTTAATAGGCAATCAATGATAGTTAACTGATGCACGAAATCTATTGTCCTCGGTCAAAGGCATGGACTAAAAATAGTAAGACATAAAAATTCAAAAATCTTCCCCCTAAAAGGCATGGACTGAAAGTACTCCCAAGATGTTGCTCGAGGAAGCCCTCATGCGATAGAGGAACGAGATGATGGAAAAATTTGCCCATATCATTCGACAGTTGTCAACAGCGGACGAGGAAACTTCAACAAGCAATGATTTCGGAGGTGTGACACCCTTCAATGTATAAGTTAATTTTGATATCCCTTTATTTGAAACCCAGATAGATGTAGATGCTTTGGATAAATGGTTAAATCTGTAAGGTTAAATGGTACCTGCATTGGGTGGCTATATCAATCGTAACTTAAGATGTTTTTCTTAGGCCCTTTGCAACAATAAACAAAACGTACAGTATTGTCTGGCCACTGATGAGGAGTAGCGCCTCGAAACCACCGTGAGTTATGCAATTTATTATTCAAAAGGGGACCCAAAAGGGTACCTGCACTAGGTGGGTACATCAACTGTAACTAATGTACAACATTGTCTGGCCACTGATGAGGGGTAGCACCCTAAAATAGGTGTGAGTTATGTGATGTATTATTCAAAAGGGGACCTAAAAGGGTACCTGCATTGGGTGGCTATATCATCTGTAACTTAAGATGTTTTTCCTATGCCCATTGCAATGAAACACGGAATGTACCACATTGTCTATCCACTAATGAGGGGTAGCGCCCAGAAACAGGCTTGATTTCTGCGATGTATTATTCAAAAGGGGACCCGAAATGGTACCTGCAATGGGTGGCTACATCAAACGTAACTTAAAATGTTTTTCCTAGGCCCTTTGCAGTGACACAGAGAACATACAGCATTGTCTGGCCACTAATGAGGGGTAGCGCCCCAAAACGGGCATGAGTTCTACGATGTATCAAAATGAGACCCGAAAAGGTACATGCATTGGGTGGTTACATCAGTCATAACTTCAAATGATTTTCTTAGGCCCTTTGCAACAACACACAGAACGTACAACACTATATGGCCACTGATGAAGGGTAGCACCCTGAAACAGGCATGAGTTCTATAATGTATTATTCAAAAGGGGACCCGAAAGGGTACCTACACTGGGTCGCTACATTAGTCATAACTTAATATGTTTTTTCTTAGGCCCTTTGCAGTAACACACAGAATGAACAACATTGTCTAACCATTGATGAGGGATAGCACTCTGAAACAGGCGTGACTTCTACAATGTAAAAGGAGACATGAAAGGGTACTTGCACTGATGGCCTACATCAGTTGTGACTTAAGATGCTTTTCTTAGGCCATTTGTAGTGGAAAACACATACAATATTGTTTGGTCATTGATGAGGGGCAACACCCCAAAAAAGGTGTGAGTTCTACAATGTATTATTTAAAAAGGGGACCTGAAATGGTACTTGCACTAGGTGGCTACATCAACAGTAACTTAAGATGTTTTTCTTAGGCCATTTGCAGTGACACACAGAATGTACAGCATTGTCTCGCCACTAATGAGGGGTAGTTCCTCGAAACAGACATGAGTTCTACGATGTATTATTCAAAAGGGGACTAAAAAGGGTACCTTCACTAGGTGGCTACATCATTCATAACTTAAGATGTTTTTTCTCAAAACCTTTGCAGTGACACACAAAACGTACATCATTGTCTAGCCATTGATGATGTGTAGCACCCATAAACACACGTGAGTTTTGCGATGTATTATTCAAAAGGGGACCCGAAAGGGTACCTGCACAGGGTGGCTACATCATTTATAACTTAAGATGTTTTTCTTAGGCCCTTTACAGCGACACACATAACGTACAACATTGTCTGGTCACTGATAAGGGGTAGTGCCTTGAAATAGACGTGAGTTCTACGAAGTATTATTCAAAAGGGAACCCGAAAGGGTACCTGCACTGGATGGCTACATCAACCACAACTTAAGATGTTTTTCTTAGGCCCTTGCAATGACACACAAAACGTACAACACTGTCTGGCCATTGATGAGGGGTAGCGCCCTGAAAGAGGCATGATTTATGCAATATATTACTCAAAAGGGGACCCGAAAGGGTACTTGTACTGGGTGGCTACATCAGCCGTAACTTAAGATGTTTTTCTTCAGGCATTTGCAGAAACACACAAAATGTACAGCATTGTCTGGCCACTGATGAGGGGTAGTACCCCAAAATAGGCATGAGTTATGTGAAGTATTATTCAAAAGGAGAATCGAAAGGGTACCTTCACTGGGTGGCTACATCAACAGTAAATTAAGATGGTTTTCTTAGGCCTTTTTTAGCGACACACAAAATGTATTGCACTGTCTAGCCACTAATGAGAGGTAGCAACGCAAAACATGAGTGATTTATACGAGTATTATTCAAAAGGGGCCCTGAAAGGGTACCTACACTAGGTGGCTACATCAGTCGTAACTTAAGATGTTTTTCTTATGCCCTTTGGAGAGACACATAGAACGTACAACATTGACTGGCCACTGATGAGGAGTAGCACCTTGAAATAGGAGTGAGTTATGTGATGTATTATTCAAAAGGGAACCTGAAATGGTACCTGCATTAGGTGGCTACATCACTTGTAACTTAGGATGTTTTTATTGGGCCCTTTGTAGTGACACTCAAAACGTACAACACTATCTAGCCACTAATGTGGGGTAGCACCTTGAAACAAGCGTGAGTTCTACGATGTATTATTTAAAAGGCAACCCGAAAGGTACATGGAGTGGGTGGCTACATCAGTCGTAACTTAATATGTTTTTCTTAGGGCCTTTGCAGCAACACACATAATCACATCACTATTTGGACACTGATGAGGGGTAGCCCCCTGAAACAGGTGTGAGTTCAGCAATGTTTATTCAAAAGGGGGCGCAAAATGGTACCTGCATTGGGTGGCTACCTCATTCGTAACTTAAGATATTTTTCTTAGGCCCTTTGCAGCGACACAAAGAATGTACAACATTGTTTGGCCACTGATAATGGGTAGTTCCCTGAAACAGACATGATTTCTGCAATGTATTATTCAAAAGGGGACCCGAAAGGGTACCTGCACTGGGTGGCTACATCAGTCGTAAATTAAGATGTTTTTCTTAGGCCATTTGTTGCGAGACACGAAATGTACAACACTATATGGCCACTGATGTGGGGTAGCGCCAAAAAATAGGCATGAGTTATGTGATGTATTATTCAAAATGGGGTCGAAAATGATACCTGCACTGGGTGGCTACATCATTCATAACTTAATATATTTTTCTTAGGCCTTTTCACCGACACACAGAATGTACAACACTGTTTATCCACTGATTAGGGGTAGCGCCCTAAAATAGGCATGAGTTCTGCAATGTATTATTCAAAAGGGGACCTGAAAGGTTACCTGCTCTGGGTGGCTACATCAGTCGTAACTGAAGATGTTTTTCTTAGGCCCTTTTCTACGAAACACAAAATGTACAACACTATCTGGCCACGGATGAGGGGTAGCACCCTGAAACATGTGTAATTTTTTCAATGTATTATTCAAAAGGGGACCCGAAAGGGTACCAACACTGGGTGCCTACATCATTCATAACTTAAGATTTTTTTCTTAGGCCCTTTGCAGCAACACACAAAACGTACAACATTGTGTGACCACTGACGAGGGGTAGCACCCCAAAATAGGCATGATTTATGTGATGTATTAATAAAAAGGGGACCCGGAAGAGTATGTGCACTGGGTGGCTACATTAATTGTAACTTAGGATATTTTTCTTAGGCCCTTTTCAATGACACACAAAACGTACAACATTGTCTCGCCACTGATGAGGGGTAGCACCCCAAAATAGGCATGAATTTTGTGATGTATTACTCAAAAGGGTGCCTAAACTGGGTGGCTACATCAGTCGTAACTTAAGATGTTTTTCTTATGCTCTTTGCAGTGACACACAAAACTTACAGCTCTATTTGGCCACTGATGAGGGTTAATTCCCCAAAACAGGTGTGAGTTCTGCCATGTATTATTCAAAAGGGGATCTGAAAGGGTACCTACACTGGGTGGCTACATCATCCATAACTTAAGATGTTTTTCTTAGGCCCTTTGTAGTGACACACAGAACCTACATCAGTGTCTAGCCACTGATGAGGGGTAGCACCCTGAAAGAGGTATGAGTTATGCGATGTATTATTCGAAAGGTGACCAAAAAGGGTACCTGAAAGGGTACCATCACTAGGTGGCTACATCAGCCATAAATTGGGATGTTTTTCTTAGGCCCTTTGTAATGACACACAAAACATACAAAATTCTATGGTCACTAATGAGCAGTAGCGCCCTGAAACAGGCGTGATTTCTACAGTGTATTATTCAAAAGGGGACCTGAAAGGGTACCTGCACTGGGTGACTACATCAGTTTTACCTTAAGATGTTTTTCTTAGGCCCTTTGCAGTGACACATAGAACATACAACACTTTTTGGCCACTAATGATGGGTAGCGCCCCAAAACATGCATGAATTATACAATGTATTATTCAAAAGGGGACCTGAAAGGGTACCTGCACTAGGTGGATTCATCAACCATAACTTAAGATTTTTTTCTTAGGCCCTTTGCAATGATACACAAAACGTACAACATTTTATGGCCATTGATGAGGCGTAGCGCCCCAAAACATGTGTGAGTTTTATGATGTATTATTCAAAAGGGGACCTGAAAGGGTACCTACACTAGGTGTCTACATTAGTTGTAACTTAAGATGTTTTTCTTAGGCGCTTTGTAGCGACACACATAATGTACAAAACTGTCTGGCCACTAATGAGGGGTAGCACCCCAAAACAGGCATGAATTTTGCGATGTTTTATTCAAAAAGGGACCTGAAAGGGTGCCTGCACTAGGTGGCTACATCAGTTGTAACTTAAGATGTTTTTCTTAGGCCCTTTGCAGCGACACACAGATTGTACAACACTATCTGGTCACTTATGAGGGGTAGCGTTGTTGGGTTATGAAAAAGGTATAAATATCTTTCTTTTTCCCACAATTCATGATATGATTTTGATTGATTCTTCAGATAATTAGGGATTATATGGAAAGAACATGATTAATATGTCTCTTAGGGTTGTTATTGAAGTTTTATTAAATAGATTCTAAATTATGATTGGAATGGTTTGATTTTGTTGCAGAATTGGATAAATAACTGTCAAAGATAACCAAAGAGATCTTGGCTATGCGCAAGCTATTGGAGGTTGAAGACTTTTTAGGCACAAAGCAGTTTTGAAGATAATGCATTTTCTATATTGTAACTTTATAATAGTAAAGAAATCATGAGGATCTTTCGATCCTCAGGATAACTTGATTTACCCAGATTATTGTAATATATAAGAGGGTAATAGATCCAGAAAAAAAGAAGGAAAAAAACGCATTCAAGTATTTACATTCAGAATTACTTTGCACAAGAAGTTTTTGTAAATGTTTTACCAACTATGGAATCAATGAAAGTTTTGAGTGTTTCTACCATTTCTGTGTTCTGAGTTTCTCGTAGCAGTGCTTCTGAAGACTGAGGGCCCAGTATGAAGGAGCTATTGTCTTGTTCTGTAATTGTATTAGTTCGAAGTTTGATTTCTATTTTGTGATTCAGATCTCTTTTACAATAGCCAAGGATAAATGCATAAGTGTGTTAATGATTTTATGATTGTTTGCGTATAGAAGACAGAAATTTCCCTCAAGTATTAATGATTTCCGTTACGATTTCCATTTCTGAAGTTGTTTCTTGATAGTTCCTCATATTTTCATTCGCGTTGTTCCTTTTCCTTAGATTTACGATTGTTGTTCCTTTCGATTAAAGTTACAATAGTTGTTTCTTTCGGTAAAATTTACAATAGTTGTTCCTTTCAGTAAAAGTTACATTAGTTGTCCCTTCCGACTAGATTACAATTGTTGTTTCTTTCTGTAGATAGAGTAATTATTTATTTCCTTTCCAGTAATCAGAATTCATAATTGATAGTTAATTCTGCAAGTCCTTACTTAGATTCAATTACTGCTTTTTAGTTAAGAGAATTCAATAGATTGATTAGTTCCTTTCCACTTTATAGCATCTTAGTAATCAGATTTCAATTCCATTAGTTCTTAGAATCTTTGGTGAACGTTTGAGGAACTTGATTGTTGATGAACTCAGATTTGGTTTAGCTACACGATTTTAGGCTACCTACATAGACTTTGCTAATATTCTTGAGATAAAAGATGAATCTCTAGGTTGATAAATTAATGTCAAACTAAGGTTGTTTTTAGGACATCTTTAGACACCAACAAGTGCCACGAAAAACGCGTGAGTTCTGCGAAATAGAGTTTGAGTTCATTATCCTAGTTTTAGTTATTTCTTTTTAAATCAACTAGATGGCAATGAACTCGAAAAATATGGAAATGGAGAGGTAGTGATGGATTTAAATAATTGCAATATTATTGTTTTTGAAAGCGTGCATGGACGATTCTGATAATAGAAGCTGGAGTTTTCTCCGCTAAGTATAATGAAGGGAGTGTCAATGGAAGCGTGCATGGAGGATTTCCAAAAGGATATATCAGACTACCACAATCTCGGGCTACCATGTACCCCTTCATTCTTCCTTCCCACCTCCCCATCCTCATTGTCCTCGTATTATTCTACATGCTTTTAAATCTAACATCATCGCCCTCTTCTCATCATTTCAGTTAATAATTTCATGAGGAGAAAAACAAAAGTAGTCTTTATTTAGATTCACAACACATATATGTAGGATCTAAAAAAATATCAGTCACGAGTTATCATTTTTCAAAACATTTTCTATTATCTAAATAAAACAATGTAGCTTGTTTTGGATTAGTTTTATTTTTTAAATATTCATGTGTTTTCACTTATTTATGATGATGATGAAGATTAATGTCCACTGAGACTGAATTGGTCTATCGGACCTTAAGAGGGTAATGGATTACTTGAAATTCTTTAGAATTTTGTTTGTGTGATTGAAAATAATTAAGAGAAGCTTTCCAAGATCGCCATAGTTTTTTGGACTTAAAAGGTTATGAAGGTTGGTATGGTGAGAAATAGTTTGAAACTGAGATCTAGTCTGGGTATAGGATGGACAATCTAAGAGAAAGTGTTTTTCATCTTCAACCTTCTTAGTGTCACAAAGGTGACACATTATTTTATCCCATGGCATTTTAGGAATTGTCCAACGTCCAGTTTCACTATGGAGCACATGAGAATTTGTTCTTATCTTAGCAATGCTTATTTTTTTCTTTACACTTGTCAGAAGAGAGAGATAATTTTGATCTTATATATTAGGGTTGATTACCTCTTTATAATACATTAATTTTATTTGTTCCTCTAACTCTTTATAACACCACATTTTATCTTTAAATTTTGAATTAATAATTTTTTTAATAGTATCATTGTTCTGCAAAATGGTCTTTTCCATGATTCCCCAATGGCTTAGCTAAGACTGGGCATCTTTATTCCATCCCCACTTGAGTCGAAGGTGGTTATGGCTGGAATTTGAAGAAATTTTAGGAAGCCTCATTTCATCCATGTTGTTTAATTTGTGTTTATACATTTGTTATATAGTCACAGTCTTTCTCTCAATGGGGGAAAGGCTTGCCTCTAAGAGGAGGATATGATAGGGCATATTTCCTTTAATTTTGAGATTATAGGTGACAAAATTATTTTGGATTTTCTCTATATTTCTCCAAGATTCTCGAGTCTCAAAGACTAGTTTCTTCTTATCCCATATCCAAATATCGAATGATTTAAAATTGTTTCCAAGCCCATAATAAGCTCTACATCCTCCAATTATCTTTTTTTCTATGCTATAATTCCATTTGAGCTTGTGGTGGATATCGATTCCAATATATTTGTATAATGTGACTTCCTCCAATTTGTTGTTGTCATATATGAAGGTATCATAAGTGATCTTGTTGGATTTAATGATCACGACCTTAGACTTGTCAGTATTAACAGTCATACCCATATTGGAGAAAAAATCCTTGAGGATTTTTAGTTGTTTTCCAATATCGTGGGGACTCATCACCATAAGAAAGATATCATCGGCATAAAGAAGAATATTGATGACTATACTACTGAGATTAGGGACAACACAACCTTCTTCTTCCAAACAATCTTCTAACTTGTCAATGCAAATACCAAAAGGGGTAGGGGACAAGGGACAACCTTGCTTGAATCCAATATTCCAATCAATTTCGTTCAACTATCCCTCAGTGTTCTTAAACTTGGAAACAACATTCTCATACAATCTTGTTGCAACAACCCTCAATTCGAAAGGCACTTTTATCTCTTCCAACTTGTCCCAAAGGTTTTTATTGGGAACCATGTCAAAAACAATTCTGAAGTCAACAAAATGACAAAAAATATTGGTTTTAGTATTGTGTAACTCCTCTGCAATGATCCTAAAGGTAACAAGATCATGGTCCATAGTTGAATGATACCTCCTAAACTCGACCTGGTCTTTAGCTCTTTTACTATGGATTTCTAGCCATAGGTTGATCTTCTTTTCCAAGATAATTCCATAAATCTTGGCTAAAAGTGGGATAATCATAATGGTCCTATAATTAGAGAGAATGTTTCTATCCCCATTTTAAAAATAGGAATAGTGAGGATTTGCATCCAGGGTTTAGGGAAGCCCTGCTTGACTGCTAAATTGAACCATACATCTTAAGTTACAGTTATTGTATCCACCCAATGCAGGTACCCTTTCGGGTCCCCTTTTGAATAATACATCGTAGAACTCACACTTGTTAATGGGTACTACACCTCATTAGTGGCAAGACAATGATGTATGTTATGTGTGTTTCTACAAAGGGTATGAGAAAAACATCTTAAGTTACGACTGATGTATCCACCTAATGTAGGTACTCTTTTGGGTCCCCTTTTGAATAGTACATCATAGAACTCACGCCTGTTTCAGGGTGCTACCCCTCATCAATGGCCAGACAATGTTGTACATTATGTGTGTCACTACAAAGGGCCTAAGAAAAACATCTTAAGTTACTGCTGATGTAGCCACCCAGTGAAAGTACCATTTCAAATCCCCTTTTGAATAATACATTACAGAAATCACGCCTTTTTCGGGGTGCTACCCCTCATCTGTGGCCAGACAATACTATATGTTATGTGTGTCGCTGCAAAGGGCCTAAGAAGAAAATATTAAGTTACGACTTGATTTCTGCAATGTATTATTCATTATTAATTGATTTTAGATCACTATAAATTATTTTCACGTTGTCAAATTTGATTGTACAAAAGGAACGTTGATTATTCAATGATAGTCACAATGGTTATCGATGTTATTTTAAGGGTGTTATTTAAGTGACATTTACAGAGTGTAAAAGAAAAAAACAAAGAAAAAAATTGAAAATTTTGATTTTTTCTTCAAATGTGGACCCAAATGTCAGGTTTCAACACCAAATGTAGTAGTGATGGACCTTCATCCGATAGTGAAAATTGTGATGGTGGCATGTATTCAACATATGGGCCAAGCAATTATTTTGCCCCCTTCCAACACAAGAATCCATATTACCATTTTCTTGGTCCTCCTCCAAGTACCTTATAAACAAAACCCTCCTCACCACAAGTTGGTGTCAATTTTTTTCAACCTTTGTCAGTCCAACAATACCAATATTTTGAACAACTAAATACTTTTAATACCCAAAATCAACAAAAAAAGGGGAAGAAGAAGGTAATGCACCCCATTACCTCAGGGGCAAGGGGTAATGCACCCAATCCAACCAATAACATTGGGGGAAACCCATAAAATCACAAACTAGAACCAAAATTTCGACCCTAATAGTGAGCCCAAGCAAGGAAAGAACAAACAAATTAGGACAAAACTTCCTTGTTCACTAGGCAATGACTCTGGCCACTACACTCATCACTACCCTCAAATATTTGAATTTAAGAGGTTGAAGGAAATAGAAATAAATATTGGTACTAATCCCCCACAAGGGAACAATAAGCCATAACAACAACACCCTGACACTTCACAACCTGTAGTGTTGCAAAACCCCTTCCCTTAGAAAAGGGTATGAGTTACAAATAGGAGACCCCAATCTCATTTGAAATTTTTGGGCCTTATTGTCCTTGTATCCCTTCCCAATGATAATATTCATCCTATTAGAAAATATAAATCAACTCATAATATGTACACCTTCAAAATCACAACTATACTTATGGATACATTGATTTGAATCAAGTGGAACACAATGATGCTCAACCCTCAACTAGTGATTCCTTTTAGATTTTGTATCCTGGTAGCAACCCTACACCACATGTACCAAATGTGCCTCAAATCACACTACTCCTAACCCACATATGAGGTCTACTCATAGCTATAGTGTTGTGTATGACATGGCTCTATTACCTACTACCGGGCCATCATTAGAGGTCCTCCAAATTGATCCTTCCTAGAAGAAGGATTTACTATCAACTCTTTTCACCATTAACCCATTTGACTAATGCTTGATGACCTTTGTCTTAGACAAGTCTGATCCTATGTTACCTTCATTGGTTGCATTCCAAATCCTTGTCATGATTAAAAAACCCATTATCTATTGATCTATTATTGATAAATGGGCATCCACTTATGTCTTGTCTAGTACAGTTTGGTGGAATTTATGCTCTCCTAAGCTTACCCTATCCACCATTAGCCTTCAAGGTTATGATGGTTGTCCCTCTCAACCTAAAGGGATATTTTATAATGTCCTCCACAAGATAGCAGGGAGCATGGCTTTGATTGATATAGAGGTGATCAACTCTCTGCTCGACTAGAATATTATTTTTGAAAAAACTTATATGTATTCCATGAAATCTTCCCCATTATGATGTTACCTAAAGATAGGAATATTATTACATCAGATCATCTTACATATGATGATCCCCACCCACCTTAAAACCTTGAAAACATATTTCCCATTGTTAGGGATAATCAACCCCTCCCATCTTACATCAAGATGGGTCTAGGTGTATTCAAATACTCCTTGTTGCTTGGGGTGCATCAAGGTGCCCCTCCCCAACATCCTCCCTTATGTCCATCCCCCATGTGCATCATCCAATCCTTTGATGATCCATTCATGAAATCATCAATTACATATAGTGTGTCTCTCACAAATGGCACCATGCCATCATCAAGTAAGGGTATCCTACCTCCTCAGGGGCTTGTCTTGTCTGAGAGAATGCATCTAGGGACTCCCATCACATAGATTATCTTCCTATTTAACCTACTTTAGTTTTTACGAACCCTTTTGATGGCCACATTATCTCTTCCTATCCTTACACTTTGGGATACTAGATTGGTACCTCACTTTTTCTTACCATAAATTGTGGATGACACCACCCCTCCAATTAGTTTGTAACCCGGTATCACCTCCAATAATCCCACCACCTACAACTTTGGAGAAACCTTAGATACCAACCACATTGACTAAGTCAAATGTTTTTAAGACAAGCAATGGAAAAAAATAATAAATTAGGGGGAAACAATACCCCCAGGTGTAACACCCTGTTTCCCCCAGTTTGTAAAAATAATTGGACTGGCCAGAACTGTGGCAAACTCATGAATGTGAATATGTGATGTGAATGGACCTTATGGAAAAGGTCGATGAATGTGAATAACATTATGAATTTATATTGCAGGACTGTTGAGAGGGCATGTGCAGAAAAAGAGACCATGATGGCGGTGGAAGGCACCTGGAAAGGTGGCGTTAACTTCCACCGAGAATTAATACCGTATTTGGACTTCACTGGCCCGGAGAACCAAAAGCGGCTCGTTGGCCCCAAATTAAATGTCTCGCAGCCTAGCAAGTAGATGGCTCCTCAGGAATTAATGAGGGATGGGGAGGAATTAATGAGCCATCATGACTGCCCAGTGCGAGGGAAATCACGCCACACGCAACCTCGTAAGAGGATAAGGCGTGGGGTAGAAGCGATTGGGGTTCTCGGGAGGACGATACCCTTATCTGCCTCAGATAGTACCCTGGGTGAACCTCCCCATAGAGATACCCTCCTTGAAAATCCCATCAAGAACCAGGAAAGAGAATGTGAAGGCATAAGGCCTTAGTAACCCTGCACGAGGAGGAACGATCCTCTTGAAAACCTGAGATGGCAGCATAAGGATGAAGTATCGAATCGACGTATGAGATCCCGTCGGGAGATCTGTGGTCACTCATGACCGTCAGATCGGAAGAAGAAGACGGGGTGTTAAGTGCCTTAACCCTGATAGGTATTAATCGACGGACGAGATTCCATCGGGAAACCTGTGGTCACACATGACCCTTAGATTGGTAGGAGTGCGTAGGGTGTTAAATGCCTTACCCCTTTGTTTTATGTGTCTTCGTGGACAGCGAAGAATGTGGGACCGTAGATCTCCAATGTCCATGGGATTATCTGGACCGTTGATTTTTCCACGCCCAAGGAGTCGTGGAAGAATGCACGGTAGGAACCAATCTGAGCCGTCAAATCTCGTCTGGAAAACCCGACAGCCATTGGATCTGTCAGGAGTTAACTGAGGGTTAAAGACCCCAGTGTATAGGGGCGAAATCCTCGGGATAGATCTGGACCGTTCGAATGACGGAGGCCACGTGTCGTAAGATTACCCATTTCGGGAAATCGGGAATCGTGGAATCGGGAATCCTGATGACGAGAGTTCGAGATTTTCCATGGTGAAAAACCCAGAATAGATCTGAGCCGTCCGAATGACGGAGGCCACGTGTCATAAGATTACCCATTTCGGGAAATCGAGAATCGCGGAATCTGGAATCCTGATGATGAGAGTTTGGTATTTTCCATGGTGAAAACCCCGGAATAGATCTGAGTCGTTCGAATGACGGAGGCCACGTGTCGTAGGATTACCCATTTCAGGAAATCGGGAATCCTGATGATGAGAGATCGGGACTTTCCATGGTGGAAATCCCAGGACAGATCTGGACCGACCAAATTTACAGAGGCTACGTGTTGAAATATTAGCCACACCGGGAAACTGGGGATCGAGAATTTAGGAGCCCCGTGATTGAGAGTTCGGACTCTCGTGATGATAAATCCCGATGAAAGGACGAGATTCTTTCGGAGGATCTCAGGGTCTGTAACGACCGTTGGATGTGAGGAAGAGATGTCGGCTTTAAGTTGGGGCGTGAATGTGCATTAAGGTAAGCAATGAGCAGATCTGGATGGCCAGAGTCCACCCGCCCAGATCTACGTCTGAGGTTTCATTTCGGAGCCCCCTTGCTGTTATGCCTTTAGCGGTGGGGGGGGGGGGGGGGGGGGTCCGGAATAGTGTGGCGTGTTAAATGGGGCCGCCTCCTGTCCTGTTGACTACCGTGTCGCATTTCCCCTATGCCACTTGTACTCCACTTAACCATGCGACGAGGCATGTTCTCATTGGTTGTTCTCTAACCCTGTTGGGATTTGTTCCTATTGGCCATTTGCTAATCCTGTAGGGATTCGTCCCTATTGGCCAGTCGCTAGCCCTGTCGGGGTTCGGTAGTTGCAAAGTCGAACGATTCAACATCACTGTAGCGTCGAGGCACAAAATACAAAGAGGCACTACATTTATTTGAACTGTGATCATGACCCGCGATCACATGGGAAAAGAGAGAGAGAAAGAGCTAGCTTGCGCTAGTCCTCCATAGGTAATTCGGGGGTTCTGATTCTGCAAAAATCAACGAAAATTTTGATTGAGGTAGTGGGTATGTGACAAAGTGGTATCAGAGCATGGTTACAACACTCGGTCTGATTGGGCTCATGAACGAGTTGCGCATAAGCTCCATTCGAAGCACTCCTACGAGGAGTAACCCCCTAACTTAACTCTCTTCTCCAGGATTAAAACTTGGAAACGAGAACCCGACTGTGTATGCATGTGAAAGAGTTATAAATTTATGCACAGATTATAAAATGTATTTAACTCTTGACTAATAACCGGTGTTTTTATTTTCACCCAAGTGGATGATCATCCGCGGGAATTTACAAACGCAGAGAATGGTGACTCCCCAAGAGATGGGAGAAGGCTCCCACAATAGAGACGAAGAGTCTGACGAAAGAAGAGCAATGGGAACCCCTCCAAATCTAGCCGAGACTGTGAGGAGTCTCATGGTTGAATTGCAAAGCTACAAGGCCGAAAATGAAAGGATGATGAAAGAACAAGAAAAGCAAACCGAAATTAATGCAGTTTTACTGCAGAGCTTATCCGACCTACAACGACAAATGCAACATGAACCTGAGATGCAGAAACATGGTCATATCAGTGGCCATACTGAGAGGAGCACCTCAAGGAAGGTTCACCCCAGAGGTAAACGACCAGTGCTAGACGATTCCACTGAGAAGGAAGCTGGCGATTCAGAAGGCTCTTCCAGCAGCAGGACCAGTTCTTATTCTCGAAGAAAACAGAAGAAACAAAAGACTTCCAAGGGTCATAAATTTGAATAATTCAGAAAGGCCAAACCTCCCTCCTTCGACGGTGAGATAAAGAAGGGAGAGGAAGCCAAGGTCTGGCTACTTGGACTGAAGAAATATTTCAGAGTCCATGATTTTTCAGAGAATTTGAAGGCCCGAGTGGCCACTTTCAATCTGAATGGAAAGGCTTCCATCTGGTGGGAAGATCTTAAGAATATTAAAGGGGTCGCGAGGAGGACCTGTCTTGGAAACAATTTGAAAAGTACTTCCGAAAGAAGTATTTGTCGGAAAGATATTTCGACGAGAAGGCTAAAGAGTTTTATGAACTCAAATTGGGACAACTCACTATAGAGGAATATGTCAACAAATTCCTCGACTTATTGAGATATGTACCCTACATCAAAGTAGAGAAGGCGAAGGCGCAATGCTTCATCAGTGGGCTACCCAAGGAATATCGGAACCGAATCGAATTCGACGAGCCAAAGACCTTAGAAGACACTATTCGAAAGGCAACATATTGTCATGAACAATATGGACATCGGGCAAAGTCTCGTGGAGACTGGAAACAGAAGAGTGGTTCGAGATTTCAGAAAAAGGGGATCAAATCCTCAGATTTTAAGAACTACAAGAAGAACCCCAGAATTAACTTTCCAGCCTGGAGTGTACTCCAGCATAACTTTCCCTCGGTGGACAGAAGTAAAATTTCTGGACCTATACCAGTGAAGACTAGTAACCCAAAGAAAGAATCTCTGAAATGTTGGGGTTGCAGAGAAGAGCATCTCCTGAGAGACTGTGCACACCGACAACAGAATAGTCGAAAAGTTTATAACATTCAGGAAGCTCCCACAGTCAATGATGTGGCAAGGGGTATACCACAGATTTATGCAGCATTTGATAATAACCAAGCTGACCACCAAGCTTCAGTGGTGGAAATAGAAGGTATGATTTTCAACCATATGGTGTCTGTTTTGATTGACCCTGGTTCAAATTTGAGTTATATAGCCCCTAAGACTGTGGATAAGTGTAAGCTAAAGCCACAAAAACAAACCAAGCCATGGTTGGTACAATTAGCCACTGGCACCAAAAGAAGGGTAGCAGAGGTCATACCATCCTTCCAGTTAATGTTGGGTGAATTCCCCACCCAAGAAACCCTTAACGTATTACCGCTGGGATCATACGATCTATTGATTGGTATGGACTGGTTGGCTTCCCATAAATCCAAATTGGACTGTTACCATAAAACCTTAGAATGTGTGAGCAAATAAGGAAAAAGGATAACCCTTCAAGGGATCCGAAAACTGGCCTCGATGAGGCAAATATCAGCCCTGCAAATGAGAAAGTATTGTCGAAAGGGATGTCCCCTATATACAATACAGGTGTTGAAAACAATCGAAGGTGCTAAACCGAGCCCTAATGATCACCCTATCCTGAGAGAATACAGAGATGTGTTTCCGGAAGAGGTACCGGGTCTACCTCCGAGAAGAGACATTGACTTTTCGATAGAGTTCGCACCAGGAGTGGTGTCGGTGTCTAGAACACCCTACCGGATGAGCACACCTGAGTTAGTTGAACTCAAATTGAAATTGAAAGAAATGATGGATATGGGTTATATTCGACCCAGCGTGTCCCCATGGGGAGCACCAGTCATGTTTGTGAAAAAGAAGGATGGCACCCTTAGGCTATGTATAGATTATAGACAACTCAATAAAGTAACCATAAAGAACAAGTACCCCTTGCCCAGGATCATGATCTATTCGATCAGTTAGGAGGTGCGTCTATTTTCTCAAAGATTGACTTGAGGTCAGGATACCATCAAGTCCGAATCAAGGGTGAAGACATCCATAAAACCATTTTTCAGACGCGGTATGGTCACTATGAGTTTGTGGTAGTTCCATTTGGGTTAACCAATGCCCCTACCACTTTCATGTGCTTAATGAACAATGTACTCAGTAAATTTTTAGATAAATTTGTACTAGTTTTTATTGATGACATATTAATCTACTCTAAGAATAGAGAAGAACATGAAGAGCATCTTAGACTTGTGTTGCAAGTTCTAAGAGAGCATCAGCTCTATGATAAATTCAGAAAATGTGACTTCTTTCAGAAGCAAATACATTACTTGGGACGTGTTTTGTCCGAGGAAGGGGTAGCAGTAGATCCTGACCAGATCAGGTCTATCATGGAATGGCCTACCCCAAAGGATGTTTCAGACGTCAGATCCTTTATGGGATTAGCGGGATACTATAGGAGATTTATAAAATGATTCTCCAATATTGGTTGTCCAATCACTGCCCTCCAGAAGAAGGGGACAAAATTCTTGTGGACAGCGAAATGCGAAGAAAGATTCCAAACCCTAAAACATCTACTAACCCATGCACCCATGTTGAAAATCGCTGACCCAGAAGCTGACTTCTTTGTGTGCACAGATGCTTGTAAGGAAGGGTTCGGAGGAGTCCTTATGCAGGAAGGAAGTGTGATTTGCTATGAATCCCAAAAATTGAACGAACATGAAGTCAACTATGTGACTCATGATCTAGAACTGGCTGCCATAGTGCATGCCTTGAAAATGTGGAGGCATTACCTCTTGGGAAAAAATTTGTACTTATGACAGATCACTGTGGATTGCGGTATTTGTTTGACCAACCAAAGCTCAATGCTAGACAAGCTAGATGGATGGCCCTCCTTAGCGAATTTGATTTTGAAATCAAACACATTAAAGGGAAATAAAATAGGGTGGTCGATGCCCTTAGCAGGAGCATGAGAACAATCCACCTGGCAGTGGTGAGTACCTGCAAGACGGATGTCAAGAACAGAGTCAAAAATGCAAAAGAGACAGATCCCTTCGTTCAGACTGTGACCCTATACCTACAGCAAGAACCCGTTGGAGTAAAATATGAAGGCTACCAGATGACCGAAGGAGGTCTGCTCACTTACATAGATAGACTGTACATTCCAAATTGTGACGACTTCAAGAGGTTCATTATGGATGAACTACATAAAAGACCATATATTGGTCACCCAGGATACCAGAAAATGATCACTGCCACCCGGAAACAATTTTATTGGCCTAGATTGAAGAAAGACATAGCCAAATATTTGGCCCAATGCATAGAGTGCCAACAGGTTAAAGTAGAACATCGACACCCAGCAGGACTATTACACCCTTTACCCATCCCAGAATGGAAATGGGAAACCATCCCCATGGATTTTATCATTGGATTGCCAACTTCAACCAAACAGAATGACGCCATTATGGTAGTGGTGGATAAACTGAGCAAGTCTGCTCATTTCATCCCTGTCAAATCAACCTGCAAGGTGATAGATGTCACCCAGGTATTCATGAAAGACGTATTTAGACTGCACGGTATGCCGAAAGAGATAATGTCTGACAGAGACACAAAATTTACTTCCAATTTTTGGAAATCACTGATGGTTGGTTTGGAGACCAAATTGTTGTTTAGCACTGCCTATCACCCTCAAACTGATGGACAGACAGAAAGAGTGAATCAAATATTAGAGGATATTTTAAGGATGCATGTAATGCATCAACCCAGGAAATGGGAAGACTACCTTCCATTGGTAGAATTCGCCTACAACAACGGCTACCATACATCCTTAAAGATGAGTCCCTTCGAGGTCCTCTATGGTAGACCGTGTAATACTCCAATCAGCTGGAGTAATCCTGTAAATAGGATTTCTTTTGGACCCAACATGTTGAAAGAAATGGAACATCAAGTGACTTAGATAAAACAAAATCTGAAGGTCGCTCAGAACCGACAAAAAAGTTATGCTGATCAAAAGAGAACTCCAAGAGAGTTCAAAATGGGAGACCATGTATATCTCAGAATTAAGTCCAGAAGGAGTTCCCTGAAAATGGGAGCTTGTGCCAAGTTGGCACCCCGGTATTGTGGACCCTTTAAGGTTCTAGATAGAGTGGGACCTGTAGCCTATCGGCTAGCACTTCCTCCCACAGTAAAAGAACATAATGTTTTCCATGTTTCATTACTGAAGAAATATGTACATGATGTTAATCATATAATTGACTGGTCTGTGATCCAGGTGGAACCGGAGGGATAATTTCTACCAGAACCCCAATGCATATTGGACAGAAAGGAAACCCCGCTCTGGAACCCAACCATTGCACAGGTAAAGGTGGAGTGGAGACATTTTGGCCCAGATGAGGCTACATGGGAAATGGAGGATGCCATGAGACAGGCATATCCGATTTTGTTTACTTCTGTACATGCAATTCATGTTAAAAGATAAGAACATCGAGGACGATGTTCCTTTAAGGGGGAGGGAATTGTAACACCCTGTTTCTCCTAGTTTGTAAAAATAACTGGACTGGCCAGAACTGTGGCAAACTCATGAATGTGAATATGTGATGTGAATGGACCTTATGGAAAAGGTCAATGAATGTGAATAACATTATGAATTTATATTGCAGGACTGATGAGAGGGGATGTGTAGAAAAAGAGACCACGATGGTGGTGGAAGGCACCTGGAAATGTGGCGTTAACTTCCACCGAGAATTAATACCGTATTTGGACTTCACTGGCCCGGAGAACCAAAAGTGGCTCGCTGGCCCCGAATTAAATGTCTCGCAGCCTGGTAGGTAGATGGCTCCTCAGGAATTAATGAGGGATGGGGAGGTGAACCGCCCATCCGTAGAGCCATCATGACTGACCAGTGCGAGGGAAATCGCGCCACACGCAACCTCGCAAGAGGATAAGGCGTGGGGTAGAAGCAATTGGGGGCAGATGCGAGGGGAGGAGGAGAACTCTGGAAATATGCAGAGTGAGTGATAGTAGAGAGGAAGGAGAGTAACCTTCGCTCTTGGTCACTGGCAGACAGAGACACAGTCTTATATCATCATGGTCTCAGCTCGGGGGTGGCTAGTGGTAAATCCGTTGGGAGTCGCTGAGCCTACGGTTGGGTGGAAACGAGCACCCCTCTCAGCAGTTGCACAACCACTGGTGTTACTTTATGATAAGTGTTTTGCCTTTGGCATCTTGAAATATATGTATTCTGATAATTATGCTCATAAGTTGTGAAACTGTGAATGATTTCATTATAAGAATGTCTATATGGTATTTTGATCAGTACTAGTAGTTGTATAATTGTATGGAAAGACTACGTATGGATTATGTCCTCATGAATCATTATTTATATGTGTACTGATCTAATTCAGACTTCACGTCTGGTTCTCGGGAGGAAGATACCCTTATTTGCCTCAGATAGTACCCTGGGTGAACCTCCCCATAGAGATACCCTCCTTGAAAAGCCCATCAAGAACTAGGAAAGAGAATGTGAAGGCGTAAGGCCTTAGTAACCCTGCACGAGGAGGAACGATCCTCTTGAAAACCCGAGATGGAAGCATAAGGATGAAGTATCGAATCGATGGATGAGATCCCGTCGGGAGATCTGTGGTCACTCACGACTGTCAGATCGGAAGAAG
This sequence comes from Picea engelmannii, assembly GCA_009831015.1. Classification (NCBI taxonomy): domain Eukaryota; kingdom Viridiplantae; phylum Streptophyta; class Pinopsida; order Pinales; family Pinaceae; genus Picea; species Picea engelmannii. Next base: position 434,812 of record ML782643.1, read on the forward strand.
AAGATGGGGTGTTAAGTGCCTTAACCCTGATAGGTATTAATCGACGGATGAGATTCCATTGGGAAACCTGTGGTCACGCATGACCGTTAGATTGGTAGGAGTAAGTAGGGTGTTAAATGCCTTACCCCTTTGTTTTATGTGTCTTCATGGACAGTGAAGAATTCAGGACCGTAGATCTCCAAGGTCCATGGGAGTATCTGGACCGTTGATTTTTCCACGTTCAGGGAGTCGTCGAAGAATGCACGGGTAGGAACCAATCTGAGTTGTCAGATATTGTCTGGAAAACCCGATAGCCGTTGGATATGTCAGGAGTTACCCGAGGGTTAAAGACCCCAGTGTATAGGGGAGAAAGCCCCGGGATAGATCTGGACCGTCCGAATGACGGAGGCCACGTGTCGTAAGATTACCCATTTTGGGAAATCGGGAATCGTGGAATCGGGAATCCTGATGACGAGAGTTTGGGATTTTCCATGGTGAAAACCTCGAAATAGATCTGAGCCGTCCGAATGACGGAGGCCATGTGTCATAAGATTACCCATTTCGGGAAATCGAGAATTGCAGAATCGGAAATCCTGATGACAAGAGTTCGGGATTTTCCATGGTGAAAACCCCAAAATAGATCTGAGTCGTCTGAATGACGAAGGCCACGTGTCGTAGGATTACCCATTTCGGGAAATCGGGAATAGCGGAATCGGGAATCCTGATGATGAGAGATTGGGACTTTCCATGGTGGAAATCCTGGGACAGATCTGGACCGACCAAATTTACGGAGGCTACGTGTCAAAAGATTAGCCACATCGGGAAACCAGGAATCGAGAATTTGGGAGCCCTGTGATCGAGAGTTCGGACTCTCGTGATGATAAATCCCAATGAAAGGATGAGATTCTTTCGGAGGATCTCAGGGTCTGTAACGACCGTTGGATGTGAGGAAGAGATGTCGGCTTTGAGCTGGGGCATGAATGCACATTAAGGTAAGCAACGAGAATATTTGGATGGCCAGAGTCCACCCACCCAGATCTACGGCTGAGGTTTCATTCCAGAGCCCCCT
>ML782643.1:439392-453314 GCA_009831015.1 Picea engelmannii
TGAATGTAGCAACACTAGAATAACGTATAATAATAATAATATTTTTTTCCTCAAAAAAAAGTGTAACTTTTATTTATATAGCAGAAAAATTACATTTTGTATGTGCATGGTATATTGATCCTCATGCATGATTCTCGATCCGATCATTTGAGAAAACAAAGCTCAAGATCAGTTGTTTGTGAAACTCCTGCTAAAAGTATATGTTACAAAAGAAAAACCTGGGTTGTTCACTCAGCCAAAAAATCTACCAAAAATTATGCATAAAGTGATAGTACATATTGCATCATTACATCAAATAAAGAAACTATGTCCACTTATAACTATCATCTCAAAAAAGGAAGAAAAAGTAGCATGTAGAAAAAATGTCCACTGTACATCCCACAAAAGTGGTGTGCTAAGATAATTGGTCTGTGAAAAGAGGTGCAGAAAAAAGTAAAAAGACTAATTGTGTTGGTCAAGGAGCCCTTCAATGAAGGGTCGATGATAGTACTCATGTATTATCTGGTTCTCTACTTCTTTTATATGCCATGTACCAAAATTTAAAAGAAGTCCTTCCTTTGACAGTGCATCGGCATACTTGTTCCTCTCCCTGTAGACATGTTTTATGATGTGGATTTCGAAGGCAGATAGATACAGTAAGATTTCATCCAATATAGGCCTCAACATTATATGTTGACAAATTTGTGATTTACGAACCCAATTTATTACATTCATTGAGTCCCCAAAGAGTTGTATTAATCGAACACATTTTTCACTCGCAAAAAGAAATAGAAGCTTTAAAGACATAAGTTCAGCATAGTTATTTTTTCCAGTGCCCAAACCCATTTTAATTTTGAAAGAGTGATTATTGGAAATATATAGCACATCCCCCCCTCCACAAGATTGATTATGATTTTTGGAAGCACCATAAAAAAAAATCCCAATGAATTCTTGGGTCATAAAGCTTGGGTTGAATTTGCTGAGAAAAATTGCATACAAGAAAAATATGTGATACAGTGTCCTTCGACTGATGGCACAATGAACACCACCCAGGACCTTGAAGTTGTTTTTTCTCAACATTATCCCACGAAGGAAATTTATTATATATAGCACACCAAAAGAAATTTTTGGCCTTTAAGGGCAGTGGAGCTTCCAGAGCCCTTTCCACCACCAGCAAAACCCATATTGAAGAATATCCATATTGAGGAGTATGTAACCCAACTTGGGTGTGTAAACTTTGTGAGGGGCATGCTTCCATATTAAATCATCCTCCTTATCTAAAATGAAGACATGTGCAATCTAAAGAGCCCGAATATAATGTGTCCAATCATTTGAGTAAGGAGGATCAAGACCAATATGATTATCATTTTTCCAATCTTGAGACCAAATAGTAGTATTTTCCTGGTCTGCAATCTAGTTGAAATAGAAAATACCCAACTGATGTAGCCGATGAACTAGTTGTTCTGGAAGAAAATGACCATCCCCGAAACCAGGCCAAGGATTTGTTCCAATTCGGACCTTAGATCCTCTCCCAAATCACTAAACAAACCCATTTGAAATGACTTGAAAAGAGTATACAACAACTTTCTAAATAATAGATGCATTCTGAAAAGACTTTTGAGGAGATATAATCCAGTCCTCCAAAGATTCAGGAAATATGTACTTACAAATAGCAGCCTTTGTCCAGAGACTATGACACTTTATGAGCCGCCAACCTACCTTCGTTGCGAGAGCTTTGAAGAAAATAAAAAATGTTTTTTAGGCCCTAACCCCCAAGAGCCTTGGGCTTGGCCAATTGTTCCCATCTAGCCCATAGAGAAATATGTTTTTCTTGGGATCCGAACCAAATAAAATTAAAGCAAATCCTGCGAGATTTTTCTAGCACACCCTTTGGAATCTAGGCTAGGAACATCCAATAGACCGAAATAGATTCTAGCACTGATTTTGTAAAATTTAGCCTCCCTACCCTAGACAACCATCGCCAACTCGATCACTTAATCCTTTTTTCCAAATTTGTAATAAGCCATAACCAGTCAAATTTTTTGTAAGAGTTTGGTTTTAGCTTAAAACCCAAGTACTTGATACCCTCCTCAAAATTCACTAATACAAATAGGAAAAAATGCTTATAGTGCTCTGCCACATCATCCTCAACACCCACCATCGATATAGTGGATTTTTTTTGGTGGATGACCATTTTTGTAGCCCTCAAAAATAGATCTAGAATCTCTCTAAGTTTTTGGGCCTTTTCTCTAGTGCCTTTGCAAAAGAGTAGAATATCGTCTACAAAAAGTAGGTGTGTGATGTATAGATTATGACCAACCTGGATACCCTTAAGAGATCCATTTTGGAAAAAATGAGATATTTCCCAACTGAGACCTTCAACAACCGGGAGGAAAAGCAGTGGGGATAGAGGATGGCCATGTCTCAATCCTCTTTTAGATTGGAAGAAAGGGGACGCAACACCATTAATCAGAAAAACAAAGGATATCGAGCATATACATGCCATAATCCATATAATAAATGGCAGCTCAAGAACTAGATGAGTCAGAATTAAATGGATATATGACTAGTCCACCTAGTCATGCTTTTGATAGATCAATCTTTAGAACAACCCCTTTTTTATTCCAAGTTTTTATATTGTGGAGCCCTTCCTGAGCCACTCCTATGGATTTATGAATCCGTCAACCTTCCAAAAAACCAAATTGCTCTTTTGAAATGTTTTCCGACGGGACTCTTTTTATACATCTAGAGATAACCTTAGAGATGACTTTGTAAGAAGAATTGCATATTGAGATTGGCCTGAAGTCATAATAACACCTAGGAGAATCAATTTTAGGAATAAGAGCTATAAATGTGGAACTGAAAGGGGGATGAACAATACCTGTTGTTCGAGATTCTTCAATTATAGAGAGAATATCTTTAGCTAGTAAGTCATAAGACCCCAAATAGAATCCAATAGGCCAGCCATCAGTCTCGAGACTTTTATCCTTTTGGAAACTATGAAGAACCTCTTTTAATTCATTCTCAGATACTTCCTCAAATAATCTCTGAATTTCCTCCTCATTCACAAATCTGGGAAAGTACCTGGCCACTTGTATAATCGCATCGATATTGACCACTTGAGGAGCCCTGAATACGAACTTGAAGTGGCTCTTCCCCAAGTCTTTCAGGCCTTCAAAATATTTTATCTCATCACCTTGATCTGAAGTAAGACTCCAAATGGTATTCGAGGATTTTCTTCCTTTTGTGTACGCCTGAAATTTTTTTGTATTCTCATCACCTTTGGAAAGCCATATGGCTTGGATTTTCTATCGCCAACCCACTTCATGTTCTTCCATAAAATTTATCCTTCGAGCTTCAAGGGCCTTGAGATCCCCTTTCATATCATTCAAAAGAAAACCACCATCCGCCAACTGTTCTATCTATTCAATATGAGATTCTACTTCTCGAAGCTCTCGATCTTCTCTGACTCTCTTCTCATGGGACCAAGGGATACCCAATTGTCTTATCCTTTTTAAATTCTTAGAAAAATCAATTGAAGCCTGAGTTCTTGAGCTAACATCATAGGGAATCCAGTTTTCATAGATCAAAGCTTTGAAAGAGTCATCTGCAATCCATGATGGGCTGAACTTATATGGGCTTGCTTACTTCTTTGGCCCACCAGCAATTTCCAAAATAATAGGCATATGATCTGATTCACCCCCTGAGTCAACCCATTGCCTAAATTGGACAGGAAGATCCAACATGATTTCAACAACCAGAAATAGATCAATTCGCTTGGCTACTCTGTCATTCCCAATCATCTTATTCCTCTAGGTAGGGAATATTTTAGTGGGTTCAATGGCAATCAAACCATTTGTAGCCAAAATATGATTGAAGAAGTCAGCATATTCATCAGGGCATGCATTGGGTCCCCACAACTATGCAACCCCCAATGAAAATAATATATCTCCCCCTAATATAGTATTGTCCGCCTAAAGGAGAGGATTCTTAAAAATAGACTCCCATAAATCATTACGGGTGTCATAAGGGCCATATATATTTACAATTCTAAAATCAAAGCCCATACCTTCAATCTGAATATTTGCCCCAATAGTTGAGTCTAGAGCCCAAGAGTTAAGGATTATGATTTTGGATGGGAGCCAACCCAATGACAACACCCCTAAATGGTCATTTGCATCAATTCCCATAAATTCCTAGCTTGGAAGCAATTTTTTAAAACCAAGAATAACCACCTCTTCCCTCCCCATAGTTTCTTGGAGAAAAATAACCTCAGACTGATGTAAATAAATCAACCTTCTAAGGGCGAGTCTTTTAGAGGGCCTCGCCAACCCCTGAAAATTTAATGAAACAACTTTCATTGTTCACTACCACAAGGGCCATTTCCTGCTCTAAGGGCCCCATCAATAGAGAGTTTTCGACTAGCAACTAGATCAATTAAAGCCTTTGACCGGGCTTTGAATAAGTGTGATTTTCTCCCCCTGCCATTTTTTGGATCTCTGCTGGGATTTTTACCTAACCCCTCCAATCTCACAGAGGATGTAGGGTCGAATGGTATGGAGCGGGATCTCAAATGGTATCTAATAACCTCTTCTTCAAAATTCACTAAGGATGACATGGAGTTTGAGGAGACTGAGGAAGGAGCAAGTAATATTGGGGAGTGGGGAATAGGAAAAATGGCATGATACAAGACGCGAGAGTGGGGGGACGAAGTCACATATCTCTTTGGGGAAGAGAATTTCACATCCGAAAACAAATTTTCCAAACATAAAAGGGAAAAGGAATGCGATAAAAAAGAAATGGACGGTGGAATGGTTAAAAACATACCCAGAGATGAGAAGTGATCCATGGAGAAAGTTTGGGAGATATCCAAAACGACATCTGAAGGAAAAGAAGTGACTGGTATGATGTTTGAGATGTGTGCATCCCCTGCCTGGCTCGTCTCTACCTATTGGTTTTGGAGAAACACATGACAGTCATTTCCTTTCATTGCCCCGTCGGGGAGGATTTGTGACCAAACCTTGAAGCTGGTCCAAGGAGCCCAAAGGGAGGCGTTCCTTTTTCTTTATCCTAGTAAAAGGAAGATAGCATTATTTGGCGATGTGGTCGACTTCATGGAACCTACGATGGAGAAAAGGAATACCCTCGTAATCGAGTTGCTAGGTATATCGCCTAGATCCATTTTTGAGGTTTACCTCCTTTGGAATCCGTTCCCGAACATTTAGTGATACCATGAATTTTCCATAGATAAATCGCTTGATTCTTCATAAGAGAGATTTGTCGCCAACAAATCCCCCAATCCATCATCGAATTTCCCGAAGAATTCTTGGTTCCAAAATTCCTTTGGGAGTCCAGGTAGTCAGACCCATGTACAGAAAGTATCCATTCATTTGCACGAAGCATCAAAACACGGGTTCCATATTTTAAGCAGAATGGGGGTGGAGTTGATAATCCAAATTCCCCTTAGTGCTTCCACAACTTGATCTTGGTTGTGAAATCTTAGTGAAAACCAACCCTTTGAGAGACTCTGAATAATCGGAGGGGGCTTGAAAGATGGACTCCAATCTGATAATACCCATGCCTGTAGGGTTTTTTCACTGAACTTTCGACCACGAGCCCTACCTACAAGGGCCAGTTCACCAACGATGGAAGCGTGTTCCATTGTTACATCCACACCATATGCTAAGTAAAAAGGCTTCCTTGCAATCCCTATACACTTTTTCTTTCTTCGCTTAGGGCCATTATGCACTTAAGCAGAATGGGAGATCTGGGGGAAAGATAAACCAACACCCTCTTGGGTTCCTGTCCCATAGGAACTGCTATTCAAGATATCCACACATCCAAAGGAAGGGAAAAGGCTCCATCTGGGAAAGTCAGGAGGAGAGATGAGAAACGGAAACCCCGAAAAAGAGGAGCAAGGAACCAAGCCAAAGGAGAGAGAAAATGAATGTGGATTAGTAGTATTAGAGGGGAAAACAGGTACCTCAGAGTAACAAGGTTCTCTAGAAAGAGACAAAGTCGGTGTAGGAGGGATACCACAACAAGTCAGAAAGAAAGAAAGTGGATGAGAGTTAGAAAGGAAAGAGGAGGAAACCACTGCCTGAGCTGAGGAAAGAGAGAAACCGCCAGAGGCGAGAGGGTCATCTTACATAGGAACCGACCTGTTGATGGGTCCAAATTCACCCGACAACATTAAGGGGTTCTCCCCGGTAAGAAGTCTCAATTAGAACTCTCATTGTTTGGAATAGGAAACCCATTTGGATTCTAGCCTGACATTCATTGTTGGTTTGGTTCTATCAATTGCATCCCAATCCACCGATGAGGGTGAGTGATGGATGGTTGTGCAAATGGAAGATGTAGATGAAGACTATATAAATGCAGGCCTGATATAATTCTAATCTAACTTATCCTATCTAGGAGCAAATTAACGTAAGTGAATGAGTTGTGGCATAAAACTAACTCTACCAATAACTTCACCTAGATAGCTGAAATGAAGGAATAAAGTCAGATAACACATGCACATGAATATATAACCAGAATAGTCTAAGTCACTATATCACATACATTTGTAGCTCATTTTCTCAGTATAACAATTTTTTCTAAGAATGAAAAAATTGAAAGAAGACATATATTGCATCAGAATAGTCCATAAACAAACATGCTCTTACGACCCATGTGAACAACAAACATTCTTCTTGAAATAGTTCACAACAAAACAACAACACATGCAAGTCCTTCTCTCAGTCAAAATTTAGCCATGAGGGCTTCTCCGTATTAACAGTTTCAGCAATAGTACATGAAAATTCTAAGGGTAGAGCCAAAAGCCCCTTACTTTGGGTTCTATTCTAGTATTTATTGAGGTTCAATAAGACCTTTGGCCTTCTATCTCCCTCGGTGACCTTTCGTCTTCCATCGTTTGTCCTCATCCTCTTTGTGATGATGAGCAACAAGGACAATGGTTACATTTCATATTTGTATTCTAACATTAGTGGGTCATCATGGATTTTGTCCATATGTGTCTTGCGCATCATGAATATTGGCTTTGGGTATGGGGGCATCTTCGTCGTCCTGAGTTCAACAATCGATCATCATGGAGTTTCTAGATCCTTGCTTCATACATTTTCCTGATATTTCCTTGTTTCTCCTCCATCACTGCTACATATTTCATTATTGCTCATTCATCATCTTTAGCTGTAGATTTCATCATGAGAATGTTGAGCACGATCCTCCTTCGCTCGGTACCTGACAACATTCAACATACAATAGATGAGAGTAAATCCAAATAAACTATCAATAATATTCATTTGAATTCAAATAAATCGGGCATAAAATAATTGAAGTATCATTTATAAACTTCCATGAGTTCAATTCATGGTTCCTATGCTCGCAGTCAAGTTATGGTGTTCTTCCAGGCTGTCAACAAGGTCTCGGATATTAATCCAAAACTAATTATACCATAAGTTAGGAATTTATCAAATCACATAACTATCAAGTTTTATATATCGCAAAGACCTTTCCAATGGTATAAAGAAGGCACAAAACGGACACCCGAGTCAAAAGTTATGGACGATTTACGAGAGGCAATTCTCTTATGCTCATAAGAGTTTGAACTTGGCTTTATGAATCTGTCAACCTTTCAAAAAACCAAATTTCTCTTGTGAAATGTTTTCTGATGGGACTTTTTTTATATGTCTAGAGATAACCTTGGAGATGAATTCGTAAACACAGTTTCATAGTGGTATTGGCCTGAAGTCATCATAAGACCTCGGAGAATCAATTTTAGGAATAAGAGCTATAAAGGTGGAATTGAAAGGGGGATGAACAATACTCGTTGTCTGAGATTCTTCAATTACAGAGAGAATATATTTCCCGAGTACTTCATAAGACCCCATATAGAATTCAATAGGCCAGCCATCAGGCCAAAGACTTTTATCCTTCTGGAAACTATGAAGAATCTCTTTTAATTCATCCTCAGATACTTCCTCAAATAATCTTTGATTTTCCTCCTCATTCACAAATCTGGGAAAGTACCTAGCCAATTTTATAATCGCATCGATATTGACCACTTGAGGAGCCCTGAATAGGGACTTGAAGTGGATCTTCCCAGAGTTTTCCAAGCCTTCAAAATATTTTATCTCAATACATTGATCCGAAGTAAGACTCCAAATGGTATTCGAGGATTTTCTTCCTTTCGCATACACCTGGAAAAAAAATTGGTATTCTCATCACCTTTAGCGAGCCAGATGGATTGTATTTTTTATCGCCAATCCACTTCTTGTTCTTCCAGCAAATTTTTCCTTCGAGATTCAAGGGCCTTGACAGACTCTTTCATGTCATCTAAAAGAAAACCACCATCCATCGATTGTTCTATCTATTCAATCTGAGCTTCTACTTCCCGAAGCTCTCGATCTTCTCTGACTCTCTTCTCATGGGCCCAAGGGATAGCTAATTGTTTTATCCTTTTTAAATTCTTAGCAAAGTGAATCGAAGCCGGAGTTCCCGAGCTAACATCATAGGGAATCCAATTTTCGGAGACCAAAGCTTTGAAAGAGTCATCCACAATCCATGATGGGTTGAATTTATATGGGCTTGCTCGCTTCTTTGGCTCACCAACAATTTCCAAAATAATAAGAATATGATCTGATTCACCCCCCAAGTCAAACCATTTCCTAAATTGGACAGGAAGATCCAAAATGATTTCAGCAACTAGAAATAAATCAATTCGCTTGGCTACTCTGTCATTCCCAGTTCTCTTATTCCTCCAAGTAGGGCATATTTTAGTGGGTTCGATGTCAATCAGACCATTTGTTGCCAAAATATGATTGAAGAAGTCAACATATCCATCACGTCATGCATTGGGTCCCCACACCTCTGCATCCCCTAATGAAAAATTTGGATCTCCCCCTAATATAAGATTGTCCGCATAAAGGAGAGAATTCTTAAAAATAGACTCACAGAAATCCTTACGGGCGTCATAAGGGCCATATATATTTACAATTCTAAAATCAGAGCCTAGACCTTCAATCTGAATGTCTTCCCCAATAGATGATTCAAGAGCCCAAGAGTTAATGATTCTAATTTTGGATGAAATCCAACCCAACGCCAGCCCCCCTGAATGGCCATTTGCATTGATTCCCATAAAGTCCCAGCTCGGAAGCATTTTTTTAAAACCAAGAATAACCACTTCTTCCCTCCCCTTAGTTTCTTGGAGAAAAATAACCTCAGACTAATGTAAATAAATCACCCTTTTGAGGGCGAGTCTTTTAAAGGGCCTCAACAACCCCTGACAATTTAATGAAAGAACTTTCATTGTTCACCGCCACAAGGGCCATTCCCTTCTCTAAGGGCCCCATCAATAGAGAGTTTTCAACTAGCAGGTAAATCAATTAAAGCCTTGGACTAGGTTTTGAATAAGTCTTATTTCCCCCCCCTGCTCTTTTTTGGATCGGGGCTGGGATTTTTACCTAACCCCTACAATCTCACAGAGGATGAAGGGTCGGATGGTATGGAGAGGGATCTCAAATGGTATCTAATTGCCTCTTCTTCAGAATTCACTGAGGATGACAGGGATTCTGAGGAGACCGAGGAGGGAGAAAGAAATATTGGGGACTAGGGAATATGAAAAATGGAAGGATACAAGACGTGAGAGTGGGAGAACAAAGTCACACAACTCTTTGGGGAAGAGAATTTCACATTCGAAAACAAATTTTCCAAACCAAAAAGGGAAAAGGCATGCGATAAAAAATAAATGGACGACGGAATGGTTAAAAACATACCCATAGATATGAAGTGATCCATGGAGAAAGTCTGGGAGAGATCCAAAACAACATCCGAAGGAAAAGAAGTGACGGGTATGATGTTTGAGATGTGTGCATCCCTCGCCTGACTCGTATTTACCTGTGGGTTTTGGAGAAACACGTGACTGTCAATTCCAATGTCCTATTCCTTTTCATTGCCCTGTCGGGGAGGATTTGTGACCAAACCCTGAAGCTGGTCTGAGGAGCCCAAAGGGAGGCGTTCCTTTTTATTTCTCCTAGTAAAAGGAAGAGAGCAATATTTGGCGATGTGACTGACTTCATGGAACCTACGACAGCGAAAACGAATACCCTCATAATTGAGTTGATGGGTATACCACCTAGATCCATTTGTGAGGTTTACCTCCTTTGGAATCCCTTCCCGGACATTTAGTGATACTAGGACTCTTGCCATATATAAGCGCCTGATTCTTCATATGAGAGATCTACCGCCAAAAAAGTCCCCAAGCCATCATCGAATTTCTTGAAGAATTCTTATTTCCAAAATTCCTCTGGGAGTCCAGGCAACCGGACCCATGTAGGGAAAGTATCCATTCGTTCGCGTGAAGCATCAAAACACGGGTTCCATCTTTTAAGTAGAACGGGGGTGGAGTTGATACTTCAAATTCCCTTTAGTGCTTCCACAATATGATCCTGGTTGTGAAATATCAGCGAAAATCAACCCTTTGAGAGACTATGAATAATAGGAGGGGGCTTGAAAGATGGACTCCAATCTGATAATACCCATGCATGTAGGATTTTTTCACTGAACTGTCGACCACGAGCCCTACCTACAAGGGCCAGTTCACTAATGATGGAAGCTTGTTCCATTATTACATCCACACCATATGCTAAACTAAAAAGTTGCCTTGCAAGCCCTATACACTTTTTCTTTCTTCTCTTAGGGCCAGCATGCACTTGAGAAAAAGTGGAGATCTGTGGGATGGATAAACCAACACCCTCCTGGGTGCCTGCCTCACATGAACTGTTATTCAACAGATCCACACATCCAGAGGAAGGGAAAAGGCTTCGTCTGGGAAAGTCAGGAGGAGAGTTGAGAAACAACAACCCCGAAGAAGAGGAGCAAGGAACCAAGCCAGAGGAGAGAGAAAATGAATGTGGATTAGTAGTATTAGAAGGGAAAATAGAGGTGAAAACAGGTACCTTAGAGTAACAAGGATCTCCATAAAGAGACAGAGGCGGTGTAGGAGGGATACCACAACAAGTCAGAGAGAAAGAAAGTGGATGAGAGTTAGGAAGGAAAGAGGAGGAAACCATCGCCTAAGTTGAGGAAAGAGAGAAATCGCTAGAGGTGAGAGGGTCATCTGACATAGGAACTGACCTGTTGACGGGTCCAAATTCACCCAACAATGGTAAGGGGTTCTCCCCAGTAAGAAGTCTCAATTAGACCTCTCACCATTTGGAATAGAAAACCCATCTGGATTCTGGCCCGACAACCATTGTTGGTTTGGTTCTACTAGTTGCGGCTCGGTCCACCGATGAGGGTGAGTGATGGGTGGTTGTGCAAATGGAATATGTAGATGAAGACTATCTAAATGCAGGCCTAATATAATTCTAATCTAACATATCCTAGCTAGGAGTGAATTAACGTAAATGAATGAGTTGTGACATGAAACTAACTCTACCAATAGCTTCACCCAGATAGTTGAAATGAAGGAATAAAGTCAGGGAACACATGCACATGAATGTATAACCATAATAGTATAAGTCATTATATCACATACATTAGTAGCTCATTTGCTCATGACATGTGCTATAAGAAAGAATGACAAAATTGCAAGAAGACATATATTGCATCAGAATAGTCCATAAACATACATGCTCTTACGGCCCATGTGAACAACAAACACTCTGATTGAAATAGTTCACAACAAAACAACAACACATGCAAGTCCTTCTCTCAGTCAAAAGTTGGCCCCGACGGCTTCTCTATATTAACAGTTCCAGCAATAGTACATGAAAACTCTAAGGACAACTCTCCAATTTAGTTGACATTGTATTCCCAAAGTAGTTTAGAAGTGTACAATGTTTGAAGATCCAAAATCCCCTTACTTTGGCTTCTATTCTAGTATTTATTGAGGTTCAATAAGACCTTTGGCCTTCTGTCTCCCTCGGTGACCTTTCATCTTCCAACGTTTTTCCTCATCCTCTTTGTGATGATGAGCAACAAGGCCAATGGTTACATTTCGGATTTGTATCCTAACACTAGTGGGTCATCACGGATTTCAGCCATATGTGTCTTGTGCATCATGAAGACTGGCTTTGGGTATGGGGGCATCTTCGTTGTCCTGCGTTCGATAGTTGATCGTCATGGAGTTTCTAGATCCTTGCTTCATACATTTTCCTGATATTTCCTTGTTTCTCCTCCATCACTGCTCCTTCATCGTCTTTCGCTGTAGATTTCATCATGAGAATGTTGAGCACGATCCTCCTTCGCTCAGTACCTGACAACATTCAACATACAATAGATGAGAGTAAATCCAAATAAAATATAAGGAATAATTATTTGAATGCAAATAAATGGGGCATAAAATAATTGAAGTATCATTTATAAACTTCCATGAGTTCGATTCATGGTTCCTCTGCTCGCGGTCAAGTTATGGTGTTCTTCGAGGTTGTCAACAAGGTGTCAGATATTAATCCAAAACTAAGTATAGCATAGGTTAGGAATTTCTCAAATAACATAACTATAAAGTTGTAGATATCGAAAATACATTTCCAATGGTATAAAGAAGGCACAAAACCGACACCCTCGTCAAAAGTTATGGACGATTTACGAGAGGTAGTTCTCTTATGCTCGAAGGAGTTTGAACTAACTCCTTCGACCTGCTTGGAGGAGTTATTACTAACTCCTTCGGCCTGCTCGGAGGCATTGATGGTATATCCTCCGATTTGCATCGGAAGTCAAGTCATGAACTTTTCCGAGTGAAAGATGAAAGTTGAGTTATGAAAATTCGTTGAATAATCTTGTTGGTGTGCTCTCATCTCAGCTCTCTGAGCAAGCGGTTGTCCCAAATTCAAATTTTAGACCTCACATCTATATCATTGTCATGCATGCACTGCGAAATTTACTAAAATCGAATCTTCAAACATTGAACTTAGTCTCATATAATAGCACTTGGTTTAAATGCGATTTTAAACAATTTATTAAAATGGGCTTCCCACTCTTACCTCATTAAGGTTTATTATCAAAAATGTTTCCAGGATTTATTATTAAATTGTTTCAAAAATATTAAAATAAGAGGGAGTTATGAGCCGAGGCTAGCCCTTCCATTCCTTCACATTTCACTTGTCATATTAAAGTATGAGGGAAAGGGGGTGGCATGCCACGCCCCTTCTCCCCACACCAACCATATTTTGAACTTTTAACATGGAAGGGGCAATAGGAAGACCAAGTACTCCAAACACGAGCGGAGAGGTTACTGCTAAGTCTTTCGATTGTGCACTAGAGTTATTAAGAACCTCTCCGAGCATATCGTTGTCGTTGGCGGTAAGTGTGCCGACCAAACATTAGTTAATGGCTAAGACTAGTTTTGTTTTGTTAACGGGTGTGCGTTTTTCAAAAAGAGAAGAGGAAAAACGTGGAGAGGCACGTGGGCCATGGGCCCTCCCCTCCACGTCACACACCCTCATATTTCTATGTACAACATCCACACAATTTCCTTTTTTTATATATATAAAAACCTTATTTTAATTGTTTTGTCCTTTACCTAGAATCTTTATTTAACTTATTTTAATTATTTTGTTTTTTCATTTAAAACTTTTATTTAATTTTTGTGTTTTTTTATAAGGTTTTAAATTTAAATTAAACAAAAATGATTTAAATTTAATAATGTAAGTTGAATAACATAAACTTTTCAATCAGTTAGTTTTGTGTGGAGGTGTAACTAGAAAGATGAAGTCATGTACAGATGTTGTTGGAGGATTTTAAAGACCAATAACATGCTCATACGATATCGAATTTGATTTATGTTTCTTGCGTTGTGGAGAGAATGGGGAGACCTTTTTAGCAAAATAACTGGATACACCATTCAAGCATTTTATCGAAGTCGCGGTGCCGAGGTTGACTAGGCTAGAAATATTTAGTGATCATTTTGTAACTTTCGGGCCTCGGAATTCAATTCCATC
>ML782643.1:468658-483655 GCA_009831015.1 Picea engelmannii
TATAAGATATCTATGTTTCCTGCATAAGTCCAGTTTTAACTCTCTAATAATAATAATAATAATAATCAAAATTTAAGGTCACAAACACCAAATTAGTGTATGAAACAAACTCCCTTGATTGTGGGATAAGGGACCCCCTCCGCGCAACAATTTGACTTCTAAAGTCTATGGAGGTATACTTATTATATTTTATTATGTTATAGTACAAATGTGAATGTGGGTGATGTATTAGAGGATATATTTATCTTATATTATTATAATATAATACAAATGTGAATGTGCCAACTTATTAAAGGATCTTTGTAATATGAATTATTATGAATTAATTATTATATACAAATTATATAATAGTAAATTAATAAGTATATTACAACTAATATTACAAATTAATAACTATATGATATAATATTACTTTTAAATAACAAAATAATGATGATGATTAACGTTCACTAAGACCAAATTTGATGCAGGAGCATCACCAACTCATCAAGCGAGCCAGCGCGGAAGCGAAGGACAGCTGGACAAGCCAGCACAAATTTTTGAAAATGCTTTGGAATTGTTGCGTGATCGTAAATGACTCATTTAAGAAATGGCGCACTTGTATATTGTATTGGACCTTGAGCCTTTAATCTCTTGTCCTTAGGTAGATAGTCGACATTTAATATAGTTAATGCTGGTAGATAGGAAAATTAATTTTAGATTTGATAGCTTTAGAGTCCAAGGGGGAAAACGGTTATAGACACCCTCATTGTATCTTTCTAACATAACCCCTGAACATAGAAGAGAAGCAGAAGGAGAGCATGTAGAGAACTGTATGAGGAACACTCCATGTACAGACATTTGAATTAATAGAAGAAAGCTTTGATTCAGATTCATGGTTTGTGTTGTTTCTCTGTGTATTGATGTTATACTCATGAATGTTTTCTTCCAGTCATGCATTTGCTTTATATGCTCCGTATATGATTTCATGGTTGAATTGAAGTCTGAGAGGATGGAGGAATGAGTTTCAATTGGTTCTCTATTTAAACCAGAGGATTCCTGCAAGGAGTTCAGTCGAATTGTCTGCAAGGAGTGTGTTGACAGAGGGGTTAAATAGAGTTAACTTTTGTTCTCATTTCCTTAGAAGGTGCAGTTAGGCACAGTGCCATGCAAGGAGTGCGCAGGCCAGGAAGAGGTCTCAGAGTTGTGATTCTGAGCGAAGCATCAAGAGACTACTGTTGCAGGTGTGCGCAGAGTCGGGGAAGTTGAACACTTGAAGCGTTTACAGAGTTCCCACAAGGAGTGCGAGCAAAGGGTTCTCATTCGAAGAGGCTAATAAGCTGGAAAAAAAGCTCGAGAGGAGTGGAGTCTTCACAATCTGTGGAAGGACTAAACAGAAGGATTCACATCAAGAAATCTTCAAGGAGAGAGGAGCGACGGTCGAGATCTTGTGGAGGGAACTCATGGAAATCCTGTCAGCCGCCAGATCCGACAGATTAGCAAGAAGGTTACGGCCATATCAGAGTCTGAGCCCGGAAGGCGGATGAGTCGTTGGATCAGCCGTTGATTTCCCATCAACCATCAGATTCAGCAAGAGTTGCAACAGGTTTAATCACTAGTGAGTAGTGGAGGAGTCACGGAGAAGTCATCGGGATATTGAGGTCATCGGGAATTTCGGGAGTGAAGAAATCACAGAATCAGGAATCGTGATCCGCGATATCCCGATAAGCCCAGAACCGTCCATCATTGGGACACGTGTCAGGAGATCCCAAGGAGTCAGAGTTCAGAGCATCGTAGATTTCGAAGGTAGGAACCTCTTGCAAATTGGAATCGCGAAACATGATATCCCGACGGAAGGGTTGTGTGGGGCGTAGCAGGAGTTAGTGGAGAACAGGTGTCACCCATATCAGGTTTTGGGACATAGCAGGTTCCGGGAACAAGTGCAACGGGAATCACGATATCACGATATGCGATTTCCCCATCGTGACAAGATTATGGGCCATAGGCGCTAGCACTAAGGGACAGGTGTCGTGCCGCATCGGTGTATCGGAATATCGGAATTTGGGGGTCAGTGAGGCCAGTTTATTTCAACATCATAAGTGTCGAAATCCCAATGGGAGGATTCCCGATAGGAACAGGAGGGTGTTGACATTTACCCATTGGTTTTCGGGGTATTGTAAAGCACAAGGTGTGCGAACACGGAACTCGCGAAACTGCAAAGTCTGATTCCCCGATTTAAGTAAGGGGGTTGTTAAGGAGAATCTGTGGGGTGCAGATTTCTCGATAGGGAAATAGAAGAACCTTGGAGTTCTTCGGGCCGTGGGAAGAAGAAGATCATGTGAGAGCGGACCTGCTCTGAGGAATGTGGATGTGTCAGGTTTGGTATCAAAGCAGGAATATCTCTTTGATTTCTGTGGCAAAAGAAGAAGATTCACCATGCCGTCGAGGAGAGAAAGGCAATCACCTGATCCAGAGGATAGAGAGACGCGAAGAAGAGGTAGGCAAGTAGCCAATCCAGAAATGGAAAGGAAAATGAGTGATCTCCGAGCAAGACTTGAGGAGATGGAGATAGCGCAAAGATGCACAGTTAGTGCAGGGGATCTTAGTGAGTCCGAGAGTGAAGTTGAGGCTGAGCGCGAAGGGGAAGTTGCAGTCGAGGATGCAGCAAACGAGCGTTTGATTAAAGCTATTGCCAAGATGGGTGCAAAGCCGAGAATGGATATTCCAGTCTATGAGGGGAACCTGGATGCAGAAGAGCTTTTGGATTGGATTAGAGCTCTTGACACCTACTTCGATTATGAGGATATCGAAGAGGATAAGAAGGTCAGACATGTTGTCACACGATTGAAAGGACATGCATCATTGTGGTGGGACGAGCTACAAGCAAATAGATGCTGCAAAGGCAAGTAGAAGATCAAGAGTTGGGATCGAATGATTGCAAAGATGAAGGGAAAATTTATCCCAAGAGACTATCAAATTACTCTGTTCAGGAGAATGCAGAACTTGAGACAGAAGCTGATGACAGTGAAAGAATATACTGAGTAATTCTATCGACTAAACATCAGGGCGGGTCATCGGGAGAGCGATGATGAGAAAGTTGCTGGGTATCTGAATGGTCTGAGATACGACATTCAGGATGAATTGAGCATGGTTACCATCAGGACGATGGAGGATGCTTATCAGATGGCTTTGAAAGCTGAAGAGAAGCTAAGTCGTAAGCAAGGTCAGCGAGGGCGAGGCGGAAGTCAGCCCAGAGGCAAAGCAGTTTCCCAGGATAAATACCAAAAGCCCAAGGAGGAATGGAAGAAACCTCAGGGTAAAGTTGAAAGAGGTGGAACCTCGCAGAGAGGACCATATGTCGAACAGAAAGGAGATTATGTTGACGCAAACACTTTTCCTCGTACCAAAGGCAGGGGAAGAGGAAGAGGTGGAGTAATCACTTGCTTCACATGTGGGAAAAATGGGCACAGGTCATTCAAGTGTCCAGAGAAAAAGAAAGACAGTGGAGAAGCTCACATCACCGAAACGCAGAAGCGAGATGTTGAGGCCGAAGACATAGAAGGCGGAAGATCGTTGATGATGCGTAAAGCTCTCTTAACACCCGGGAGGGAGGTGGAGGACCCAGCTCAAAGGACCAGACTTTTCAAAATAGCTTGAAAGACCAAGGATAGGGTATGCAAGGTTATCGTGGACAGCGGTAGCACAGATAATCTCGTTTCAACCGAGATGGTGGAAAAGCTGGAGTTGGAAACAACTGATCACCCGAGTCCATACAAAGTTTCATGGCTACAGAAGGGACATCAGGTAAGTGTCACTAAACAGTGTTTAGTTGAATTCAAGATAGGTGGATATAATGATAAAGTACTTTGTGATGTCATTCCCATGGATGTATGTCATCTATTGCTGGGTAGACCATGGCAATATGACAGAAATGTGGTTCATAATGGGAGGATGAACACATATACCTTGGAGAAAAATGGGAGAACCCATATGTTGCTTCCGATAAAGGATAAGGAGGTGAAGCCAGAAGTAAACAACACCGTACTTCTCATGAGTGGGAAAGAGCTTCTTACGGAGGTGAAAAAGAAATAAGATCCACAATTCTTTGTGGTCAGAAAGCCAAGAATTGTTCTGACTAGCACAAGAGTGGATGATCTACCAGATGAGATTCAGGAACTGCTGGAAGAGTTCGTTGATATCGTGGTAGACGAATTACCTCGTTCGTTTCCACCAATGAGGAGTGTGAGTCATCATATAGAATTCATACCAGGGGCCAGTTTGCCGAACAAGGCCACGTACAGGTTGACGCCGCAAGAAAATGAAGAGGTCAAGAAACAGGTCCAGGAGTTGTTGGACAAGGGGTTAGTCAGGGAAAGCTTGAGTCCATGTGTCGTTCCAACAGTGCTCAGTCCGAAGAAAGATGGAGATTGGAGAATGTGTACCGACTCAAGAGCCATCAACAAGATAACCATCAGGTACAGATTTCCATTGTCGAGGATGGATGATCTGATGGATTTCCTGAGTGGGGAAAAGTATTTTTCAAAGATAGATTTGAAGAGCGGATATCACTAGATTCGCATGAGAGAAGGTGATGAGTGGAAGACAACATTCAAGACAAATGAAGGTTTGTATGAATGGCTAGTCATGTCGTTTGGTTTGACGAATGCGCCAAGTACCTTTATGAGGTTGATGAATGAAGTCCTGAGGGAATTCATCGGAAAATTTGTCGTCGTATATCTGGATGACATATTGATTTTCAGCAAGACAAAGGCTGAACATCTGAAGCATTTGGCTACGGTGATGAAGAAGCTATAGCAGGAGAAGCTATTGATAAACATGAGGAAATATTCATTCATGAAGACAGAGCTCATTTACTTGGGTTTTGTTATCTCACCGAACGAATTGAAGATGGATCCGGATAAGGTGGAAGTGATCAAGAATTGGCCATCACCGAGAAATGTTTTTGAGGTGAGGAGTTTTCATGGTTTGGCTAGTTTCTACCGAAAATTCATCAGGAATTTCAGTGGAATTAGCGCAGCGATGATGGATACAGTGAAGAAGCGGCATACATATTTTCATTGGACAACAGAGGCTGAAAAGAGCTTCAACCTGTTGAAGCGGAAGATCACGGAACGACCAGTGTTGGTGTTACCGGATTTCCTGAAGACATTTCAGGTGTAATGTGATGCAAGTGGGTTTGCCATAGGAGCGGTCTTGAGTCAGGAAGACAGACCAGTTGCATATTTCAGCGAGAAGCTGGATGAGACGAAACTAAAGTACTCCACGTATGATAAGGAATTCTATGCTATCATACAGGCACTGAAGAAGTGGAGGCATTACTTGATCCCTAAAGAATTTGTTTTATATAGTGATAATCATGCCTTACAGTTTGTGACTCAACAGGAGAAGTTGAATCAAAAACATGCCAAATGGGTAGAGTATATGTAGAATTTCACATTTGTGATTAATCATATTTCTGGTACTGCTAACAAAGTGGTTGATGCTTTGAGCAGGAAGTGTTTGTTGCTGCAGGAATTCCGAGTCAAAACATTGGGTTTTGATAATCTCAGGGACATGTACGCAGGAGATGCATATTTTGGAGAGGCGTATGAAGCAGCTGAGAATCCAGTTCTCAGAGACAGAAGCCCTTGGATAGATTATATGGTCCAGGAGGGATTGCTATTCAGAGGCAATCAATTGTGTATCCCGAAATGCTCCATGAGGGAGAACTTGTTAAAAGAGAAGCACAGTGGAGGCTTGGCATGACATTTTGGCCATGACAAGACATTTGCAAAGCTGAATGAGTCATACTTTTGGCTGGGAATGCGATCAGATGTCAAAAGATTTGTTGACAGATGTAGGGTTTGCCAGCATTCGAAGGGGAGAAAGAAGAATGCAGGTTTTTATCAGCCATTGCCCATACCATAGAGGCCATGGGAGGCGATAAGCATGGATTTTGTATTGGGTTTGCCCAGGATGCAAAGAGGGTTTGATTCAATCTTTGTGGTCGTGGACATGTTTTCCAAGATGGCACATTTTATCCCATGCCAGAAAACCAGCGATGCTACTCACATCGCAAACCTGTTCTTCAAAGAGGTCATTCGACTTCATGGATTGTCGAAAAGCATAGTTTCGGACAGAGACACAAAATTCATAGGGAATTTCTGGAGGACATTATGGAAGAAGCTAGAAACTAATTTGATTTTTAGTTCTGCTTATCATCCTCAGACGGATGGAAAAACAGAAGTGGTGAACAGAAGTCTGGGAGACCTGTTGAGAAGCTTGGTGATAGAGCACCACAGCAGTTGGGACCACATATTGCCACAAGCAGAGTTCGCATACAACGATTCAGTGAATCGGAGCACAGGAAAAAGTCCATTTCAGGATGTTTATGGGATGCAGCCGAGAGGAGTTTCTGAATTAAGGGATTCAACACAGACAGCGACTAGCAGCGCTAGTGCAGAGGAATTTGCTGAGGCAATGAAGGAACTTCACGACCAAGTGAAGCAGCGACTGATAGATTCAAATCAGGAGTACAAGCGTAGAGCAGATCAACATCAGAGACAACTTCAGTTCGAAGTTGGTGATCTAGTTCTGGCACATTTAAGGAAAGAAAGGTTTTCAAGGGGAACATACAATAAGCTGAAAATGAAGAAAATCGGACCATGCAAGGTCTTGAGAAAATTCGGAGAAAATGCTTATGAGATCGAGTTCCCGGATGGGATCGGAATATCTCCGATATTCAATATCGCAGATTTATACCCATATAGAGCTGGAGAAGCAGAGACTGGAACTGAGGAACCAGTGATCCAATGGATGAAATAATTTCCAGTTGCAGAGAAGCCGCAGATGGAATGTATGCTGGACAAGAGAGTGGGTAAGAAGACCCGAAGGAAGGAATACTTCGAGTATCTGGTCAGATGGAAGGGCCACCCAGTAGAAGATGCCAGCTGGGAAACTGAAGTGGAAATACAGAAGCATGGAAAGACCGTGCAGGAGCTCATGGACAGGAGCCCATGAAAGTTTTCAAGCCGAGGAGTATGATGCAGGAGCATCACCGACTCATCAAGCGAGCCAGCGCGGAAGCGGAGGACAGCTGGACAAGCTAGTACGAATTTTTGAAAATGCTTTGGAATTGTTGCGTGATCGTAAATGACTCATTTAAGAAATGGTGCACTTGTATATTGTATTGGACCTTGAGCCTTTAAGCTCTTGTCCTTAGGTATATAGTCAGCATTTAATATAGTTAATGCTGGTAGATAGGAAAATTAATTTTAGATTTGATAGCTTTAGAGTCCAAGGGGGAAAACGGTTATAGACACCCTCATTGTATCTTTGTAACATAACCCCTGAGCATAGAAGAGAAGCAGAAGGAGAGCATGCAGAGAACTGTATGAGGAACACTCCATGTACAGACATTTGAATTAATAGAAGAAATCTTTGATTCAGATTCATGGTTTGTGTTGTTTCTCTGTGTATTGATGTTATTCTCATGAATGTTTTCTTCCAGTCATGCATTTTATTTATATGCTTTGTATATGATTTCATGGTTGAATTGAAGTCTGAGAGGATGGAGGAATGAGTTTCAATTGGTCCTCTATTTAAACCAGAGGATTCCTGCAAGGAGTGCAGTCGAATTGTCCGCAAGGAGTGCGTTAATAGAGGGGTTAAATAGAGTTAACTTTTGTTCTCATTTCCTTAGAAGGTGCAGTTAGGCACAGTGTTGTGCAAGGAGTGCGCAAGCTAGGAAGAGGTCTCAGAGTTGCGATTATGAGCGAAGCATCGAGAGACTATTGCTGCATGTGTGCGCAGAGTCGGGGAAGCTGAACACTTGAAGCGTTTACAAAGTTTCCACAAGGAGTGCGAGCAAAGGGTTCTCATTCGAAGAGGCTAAGAAGCTGGAAAAAAAGCTCGAGAGGAGTGGAGTCTTCACAATCTGTGGAAGGACTAAACAGAAGGATTCACATCAAGAAATCTTCAAGGAGAGAGGAGCGACGGTCAAGATCTTGTGGAAATCCCGCCAGCCGTTAGATTCGACAAATTAGCGAGAAGGTTACGGCCATATCAGAGTCCAAGCCCAGAAGGTGGATGAGTCGTTGGATCAGCCATTGATTTCCCGTCAACCATCAGATTCAATAGGAGTTGCAACGGGGTTAAGCCCTAGTGAGTAGTGGAGGAGTCTCGGAGAAGTCATCGGGATATTGAAGTCATCGGGAATTCTGGAAGTGAAGAAATCACAACATCAGGAATCGCAATCCATGATATCCCGATAAGCCCAGAATCGTCCATCAGTGGGACACGTGTGAGGAGATCCCGAGGAGTCGGAGTTCGGAGCATCATAGATTTCGAAGGTAGGAACCTCTTGCAAATTGCAATCACAAAACGTGATATCCCAACGAAAGGGTTGTGTGGGGCGTAGCAGGAGTTAGTGGAGAACAAGTGTCACCCATATCGGGTTTCAGGACATAGCAGGTTCCAGGAACAAGTGCAACAGGAATTGCGATATCGTGATATGTGATTTCCCGATTGTGACAAGATTGTGGGCCATAGGCGCTAGCACTAAGGGACAGGTGTCGTGCCGCATCGGTGTATCGGTATATCAGAAGTCGGGGGTCAGTGAGGCCAGTTGATTTCAACATCATAAGTGCCGAAATCCCGTCGGGAGGATTCCCGATAGGAACAGGAGGGTGTTGACATTTACCCATCGATTTTCGGGGTATTGTAAAGCACAAGGTGTGCGACCACGGAACTCGTGAAACTGCGAAGTCCGATTCCCCGATTTAAGTAAGGGGGTCGTTAAGGAGAATCTGTGGGGTGCAGATTTCCCGATAGGGAAATAGAAGAACCTTGGAGTTCTTCGGGCCGTGGGAAGAAGAAGATCCTGTGAGAGCGGACGTGCTCTGAGGAGTGCGACTGCATCAAAATTGGTCTATCGGACCTTAAGAGGGTAAGTGATTACTTGTGATTCTTTAGAATTTTGTTTATGTGCTCGAAAAGCATTAAGAGAAGCTTTCCAAGATCACCATACTTTTGTTGAGTTGAGAGGTTACGAAGGTTGGTAGTGTGACAAATATTTTGAAAATGAAATCTAATAACAATACATTATTAATGTATAATGGAAGCACATATTATTATTGATATACAATAATAATGGAAAATAAATAAATGATAATATATATCATACAATAAATAACAAAAGTATTAATAATGTCCCCGAGGTGTAGGACAGTCGGTGACGGAGTGTGTTGTTAAGCCACTCCGTGATGTTAAAGTCACCGGTTCGAAACCTGCGGGGACAAAAAATCCAACCATGTTAAGGGTTGGTGTGGCTCAGGCCGGGTGGGATCCCCAGGTGATTTTGATGGCTTAGATGCCCCTGAGTTGTGGTTTCTCAAGCCACAGGTTAATCGCATAGCCAACAGGTCTCGCACAAATTAACAAACAAAAAAAAGTATTAATAATATAAAATATTCCATATTAAGTATTTCAAAGATATTGAACATATCTTGAGACAATCTCACCAAGATCTTATCTAAGTTGAGGTGTACACATGGTTAAATATTGTCAAATAGAAACATAACACATAATCATCCTTGACTTTTTAAATGTCCAAGTCAACTATTATGGTTGACTTGATTCTTTGANATATCTTGAGACAATCTCACCAAGATCTTATCTAAGTTGAGGTGTACACATGGTTAAATATTGTCAAATAGAAACATAACACATAATCATCCTTGACTTTTTAAATGTCCAAGTCAACTATTATGGTTGACTTGATTCTTTGAAATTCTATTGGTTATTGAATTTCCAACTCAACAAGAACAATTTTTCTTATAAGACTCATTTTTCGAGCAAATTTACTCTAATGACGGAAGGACAGAGCACAAATTCCTTATTTGCAAGAGGAAACTCCCAGGAAAGAAATAGATCTAAGTCCTCAAGTGGGAGATCTAAATCTAAGCAACGATATAAATATTTCAAAAAAATTGTAAAGGTATCTTGGAGATGTGGAAAAGAAGGGCACTACAAGAAACAATGTAGATCCAAAAGTGTTGAGAGAGGGAAGGGATATGAAGATGCTCATTCTATAGAAGCAAAAACCTCCACGGAAGGAGGGAATGTGTACTTGGATTCTTCAAGCACACATGCAAATCATGACGCATGGTTGGTTGAATCGGGTGCATCCTTTCGTATGACTCCTCACTAGGAGTAGTTTTGAAAATATGAAAGGTATGATGGAGGTGATGCTTTCCTAGGTGATGACTTGATAGCCAAAATCATAGGACAAGGAAAAGTCAAGTTGAAGCTCATGGATAGAATGATTAGAACACTCCTTGGTGTTCTACACATCTTAGGGTTGTCCATAAATTTGATTTTTGTAAGAAAAATGGATGATGCAGGGGTAAAAACAGTGTTTGAGAAATAATGGAACTCTTTCCCTCCTAACAACCTATTATTTAACATAGCTTGATAGTTGTCTAGGGTTAGGGTTTTGATTTCTTCAACCCTTAATGAGTGATCAGGTTTGGACCTTCTAGAATATTCTTGAAATTTCACATGTATCTAGCTCCATATATATGAGTAATGGGGGATAATGTGGCATCCACTCATACCATGGTGGTCAACAAAGTAGGTCAACTTGCAGGAGGCATATCTTTTGCATATGAGCTCCAATTGAGGTGTTTGAAACACCGTTGAAAATGTATTAGAGCATAAAGCAATTCCAAGGGTGTGGGCACAAGTTTCAAACACAGTAATCCTAGAAAATACTTTGAATGCCTCAAAATCACTCCATAAGGTTTTGGACAACAATTTTCCAAACTCGAACCTACCACTAAAGTGACCCTGCAAGTTAATTCCTCCAAATTGTTCCACTCTGCAAACATCGATATCGATGGAAATAATATAATGATCCAATATATACCTCCCAATTTAGGGAGTATTTTGGTCCCCAAAACCTTTATTGAATGAGGTGAGGAAATTTTTCCTCTACCTTCTCCCTAGAGTACCACTTTTCTTTTCCTAGAAATTGTCCTTTCAACCCAATCTATCTAAGGTTATGTTGTCCTTGTCTTATAGTTCTAGATAGCTTCTTCAAAACTATGTCCTCCTCCAACTCTATATGAGCATCTAGTGTTAAGTCCTATATGTAAGGTAGGGCCTACTCCTCCTCTTGATCCAACATGGAAGGTTCGTAGAGTTTGAGATTCTCCAAATTCACTATTGAGTAAATGATCATGTATGGTCCATAGAACAGAGCCTTGATATTCTTACAAGGACCCTATAGTCTTTATAAGTTTTCAACTATCTTCCCCCCACCAAAATGTCCTGCAACCTTGGAGGTGTGATCCTTTATGATGAGATACATTTGTTCACCTTTAAGGAAACATATATTGTTGAGCTTGTAAGTTAACTCATTCTATAAATGATAGACAACCTTTTCGCCACCTTCTTCTACAGCCCTATAGTTGCTTAAACACATCCTTTAAGTCCTCATATTCTATGTATGCCTCTATGTATTCATCATGGGTAAAATGTTTCATGTTCATGAGAGTTCAGAAACCTATAATCTTGGATGTGGGTGGCCTTGAAAAAATATCTGCCAACCTATTTTTGTTTCCCTTCTTATACTTGATGACTAGATGAAATTGTTGTAAAAACCCCATCCACTTGTAATGTTTGGTTTGTTGTATATTACTTCGGGCCTAAAAATATTGTAGCAATTAGTGATCTATGTGGTTGATGGTATCCTTGTCCATCAGATAGTGCTTCTAATTCTTAACAACTTGAACCGGGGCATAGAGTTCTTTGTCATAGGTAGGGTACTTGAGAACTGCCCCATGGAATATTTCATAATGATAGCATACATGTCTTCCTCCTTGCATCAAAATTTCTCCCATGGCATACCCACTTGCATCTGTCTCCACTTCAAAGGGATTTTTCAAGTTTGGTAATGTGAGAACTAGTGCTTCACTGATATTTTTTTCCATCTCATCGAAATCTTTATATTGATTCGTCCCACACTAGAAACTCTTACCACTCGATGTTATCATGTGAAGTGGTGCAACTACTACTAAAAAATAAAGATGCAAACTTCTACAAATAATGTGTTGCCCCGAAAAAACTCCTAACTTAAGTGAAATTTGTAGAAATTGGCCATTTCATGATGACCTCCATATTTGTGGGATCTATCTTGAGCGCCCCTCCATCGATCACATACCCCAAATACACTAAAGATTGCTAAGAAAAATCACATTTATTGAGCTTAACCAACCGTTGGTGCTTATTCATAGTCTCTAACACCTGCATAAGATGTGAGACATGCTCCTCCTAGGTAGCACTATGAACCATTATATCATCCAATTAGACTATAACAAATGAATCTGGATATTTGTGTGATACATCATTCATCAGTATCATAAATGTAGCTACTGCATTACATAAACCAAATGGAATGCCCAACCATTTATACAAACACTGCCTTGTATTGAAGGTAGTCTTCCAAGCATCTTATTTCTTCATGCATACCTAGTAGTATCATGATTTGAGATCCAACTTGGTGAAATATTTTTCATTGTGCAACTGATCTAACAGATCATCGATTCTAGTAAGATGGTATTGATTTTTTTTAGTGTAATGTTTTTCAATGCTCTATAGTCGATGCACATTCACCAATTCCCATCCTTATTTGCTACAATTGTGATAGGTGACCCACAAGGTGAGGTCCTTAGTCAAAACACACCCTACTCCAATAGCTATTGTAACTACTTATTCACTTCATTTTCTTCCATAATGGATTGTCCATATAACCCAATATTTGGCAATGTGGAGTCCGGAAATAATTGTATTATATGCTCCACTTCCCTCTTGGGTGGTATCTTTTTAGGATCATGGAACACTCTTATGTATTCCTATAGAAACTCCTCCAACTGATGTTTCTTCTCTTTAGTACACCCCTCCAGGGATGCATTTACTCTTATTGACTCATCCTCAATCTAATTTTGTATTAAGAAAAGTAAAACATATTTCTTAATGGAACTAATCAACTTGTTGGCTTGGTTGGCACTTACTAGTGATATCTTTGACTTGTCTTTTTGCACGTTGATGATGTAGGAATTCCAATAATTTATTAGCTGGTATTGGTTGGCTCTCTACATGAATATTACATCCCTCATATACATGTAAGGGCTTCCAAACACTACTCTACATATGTAAAGGGGTATTATGTCCAATTCCACTTCATCAATAAAATCAACACTTGCAACAAATTTAATCTTACATTTTTTCATTACCTTGATATTTGCATCCTTGTTTACTCATCTCAATGGATACGTGATAGGATCATCACGAACCTCCAATCCAATTTTGTTGACCAAATCCACCACTATGATATTAGTCAATGAACCAGAGTCAAGCAGGGTGTCTATCTTGGTCTTCTTGACCTATATCTTGATGTGGAAGATTTGGTCATCTCCTTCTCTTCTTGGTGGTGAAGGGTACTCAGATTCACGTCCTTCTGCACTGATGTGTAGACAATATTCTCATCCACATTGGATATTCTTTCAACCTAATTGATCATATTTGTGGTTAGAAGACACTTTTTCTTTGCATCTTTCTTACAATTCTTCAAGTTCAATTTTGTATGTAGTTTCCAATGCTTTTCCTCAATGTTCCCATCAATATTTCAATGGTTACAATGGTTTTTGGGATCCTTACACTAATTTTCAATGGAAACCATATTCTTATCCTTTCCCCCTTTCCACTTCTTCTTCCCCTGTTTGGAGGCTTCTTGGTGCTCTTTCTGCTTGGAACCACTTGGATTCTCTTTCTTGTGGCCTATGTTTTCTAGATATTGTGTCTGTACGCATGCCTCATCCAATATCCTTGTCTAGAAATGCATCACTTTCTTTCATAGATGGCTAGTTTGTAGACCAAATAGATACTTGAGGAGTACATCTAGGCTCTTGGGATAGATACTCAACATGATGGCCATGTTTCTGAACTCGATGGTGTACTCCTATACACTCTTCCCTTACTTCTGCCTAAAGCAGTGCCACCAAATCTATTGGTCTTCTACATACTCGATAGGGTAGAATTGGGACTTAATGAGGGTTTTGAAGTCCGCCCACCTAGTTACTAGTTGATCACCCTCTAGCCTAAGTGTTTCTGTATGGATTTCCCACCAGGTTAAAGCATGCCCCCCTAACTTCGGTCTGGAAAATGATATATTTTTTTCTTCATCTATATGGTGAACATTGACATAAAATTTTAGTTTCCACAACTAATGATTTAGTTTGAATGCATCGATATCACCTTGGTATGGCTTTATGTCCACTTTTAATTCCTTGTTGAACAAATATTGTGAAGGTTTTATTGTACTAGAACTCAGTTTCTCTTTCTTGGGTTCTTTCTGCGACTCCTTTTCTAGGTCCTTGTTATCCCCTAGTTTCCTATCTTATTCTACCTTTGATTTCAAGCCTCCAACTTCTCTGAATGGTCTGATCTTGCTTGCTAGTGATACCATTAGGAGGGACATATTGCGAGATATGTTAGCAACTGCTCTTCCAACCTCACAATTCCTTCCTTTGCTCGATCTCAAATGTTGTTATGAACAAACTCATTGGCCATGGATAGGGTTATGCAACTTTCTTCTTAAATTGATTATTTGATCCCTGCGACTTTCCATAAATATCCCAAGAAAACCTATTCTAATACCAATATGATATATAAAATATTATGGATATTCCAATGGACAGTTCATCACAATAGATCTAATAAAACACTGAAATATTTATCGTGAAGGTTAATTTCCTTTATATCTTGGATTCTTTAATTACTGGTTTCTGCTTAAAATATATGAAATAGCTTAAATGCGAAAAATAAAGATTATAAATATATACTCACACACCATTCACAAATAAATACAAGATTTGACATGGGAATACCAATATGTGAGAAAACCCATCTAGAAGGTCAAGCCTATATTTTGTTCTCTTTGTTTCAGTTGTAAAATAC
>ML782643.1:485440-498212 GCA_009831015.1 Picea engelmannii
TCGATGTTTTCCAGAAGAATGCCGCACAGATTGGAGGAATCTGCGCTGGTATTGAAGTAATCTCCAAGGAGATTGTTGTAAATGTCGGTTTGTTCAGTGAATTGGAGGACTTTTCGAACCGCTTCCTGGTCTGGTTCAAGGATCCGCCTTGCAAGACGTCTGTAGGAGCGACGACAAGAGCCGGATGTGCTCTTTCTGAAAACTTTTGCGTACTTCTCGTCTAAATCCACGACGGAAATCTCCTTAGGTTGCCCGACCGAAGCATTTGACGTCGATCCTGCGGACCGTGTCCATGAATTCGATGTCATATTTCAAAAGAAACGGACTTAAAATATACTGTCTGTGCAAGAAAATGTAAGAGCTTTCGATTTCGTTACTTGTTGAGTCCGGCACGCAGATTTTCCTGACTAAATTCAGATATATGCACATTGTTTCCTCCCAAAAACTGCAAATCAAGAGTCAGAACGAAGGATCAATCGTTTAAGAAAACGTTAAAGACAAAATAATATAAGAATATCCCTGCTGTGAAAGAGAAATATGGAAGCGGAAAACGAAAAGAGACTCTATGCCTTCAAAAGACCAATTACTTCGAAGAGATCATCAGAGAAACGGTACTCTTTTCACAGAAAATTACAGAAAAGTAATTAATAATACAAATAAGTACCGCGAGTTTTAAAGAGTAGAAATAAACAACTTCAAATCATGGCTGAAGTTTTGGCAGACATAATAAATTTAAAGAATATTTTGCTTAACTGAAACGCAGAAATAAGATGCCGAAACAAATTCTTGTATCTTTTTCTATTCATTTTTAAGTTTCCACCAAACAGAATTGGTAGCCTTTATAACACTGTTCTAATAATTTTCCGAGTTTATTTAACTCTTCACAAAATCCTTCTGACGTTTTTGTTCATTTTCGTCGGAAAGATCGTAACCTTCAAACCGGATAAAACGTGAAAAACAAACTGTTCAAGATTTCTTACAGCTTTAATTTTGGGCGAGCTCGCCTGATGCGGCAATCCATTGCTTGATCTTATTCTTCTCCTCTGAGCTCTGTACTTCCTTACTGGTCTGACTTTGATATTTGATCGATTGTTGTAAAGACGCCATTTATAATGTCTATAATAGTCAATTCATTCAATTCCATTTAAAATTCTTATTGATTTCCTTTCTGTGACGCCATTTACCGGCTCCCGCCACGTATTCAACTTTCCAAAGAGAACACGCCACAACCATTTACAGAATGCAATACGCATCCTACTCGTAGACTTAATAATAACGATACTTCTATCCATTTTGTTGCGCATAGAGCTATCAAGTTTCTCAAAATGGCAATCTCAATATAAAATTTAAATGCTATAACAAATTGTAGATACAAAAATGTCGATTTTGTATTCAGAAGAATTTGAGTGTATCTCGCAATGGCGGAATTGTAGAGTTTGAGGAATTTGAGAGTATTGGCAATGTAAACAGGGGAAGATTTTGTTTGAAGAATTTGATATTGTCTGGCAGAATTTGAGTGAATGTGGCAATGACGAAATGGTCGTCACATTGACGATCCAATTAAATTTTATAGGGATCTTATAATTAGCCATTGGTTTTGTTTTTATGACGCCATCGTCACATTTTTAAAGACAAAAGAAAAAGGCAAATAAAAAAAAATATCAAAACAAAGTATAACTCTAAAGTAGCAAAACAAAGTGGCGAGGTGGTAAGTCTATTAAGCCTAGCACACCATCATGAGGGTCATCATGGAAGTAAATGAAGAGATCATCATGGAAGTAAATGAAGAGAGTGGCTCGGTGGTAACTCTCATGAAGGTTGTCATGGAAGTAAATGAAGACATGGCTCTCATGAAGGTCATCATGGAAGTAAATGAAGACCATGGTTCGGTGGTAACTTTATTAAGCGTAGCACACCTTCATGAAGGTCGTCATGGAAGTAAATAAAGACCTCGCTCTTGAAAGTTAGTCAAAGAAGACTTATACATCATAGATGACTATGAAAGATTATATATCAAGTCTCGCCTTCCACTTCCATAAATTATTCATCGTATTTACCTACCTCTAACTTAATGATCTAAGAAATACCTATTTGTCTTAGGATTTGTTACATGTAATAAGGGTTAAGGTCGTCCCTTTATGGTAAAACTTACACAAATATTAAAATTAAATTAATGTTATGATGTTGCTAGAAGAGATCACTTGTTGTGCACTACTTAATAACTTGTATAATGGGGTTTAACTCACCATTATGAGTGGGAACCTTGTATTGGCATCCATGTACATGCATCAAGTGTGGCATCTTTGCATTGGGATCCATGTATTATTCCTCGAGATTTGTTTACTTGCTCTGAGATCTATGACATTTCATTAGGATCCGTGATAGGGACTCCACATCATCATGCATGCCACCTAGACCACCTCTTGAGGGCACACTTGTTTTTTTTTAGGAATATTCCAACACATGTGAATTTTTTTAACATTATTGTACCTTGTGGCCACATATGTGAGTTAGTTATGGTGGTTGGAGTTGGTTATGAGGGTTTTACATTCACTTGGACTATTTCCTAGGTGGTTATGAGTTTGTTGAGTTGGTTATGACTTGACTGGACCACACATTCATTGGAGCAACTTAGTTCTTGTGCCACGCGTGTTAGTGGTTATTACCTTCTTGTGGAGTGCACTCACTTGGTTGAGTATTCTTATACATCATGGAGTTAGTTGAGGTGGTTTTCACACTTTTGGGAGGGTACACTTATTCATGAGCCTCCTTTGACCACACATGTGACCTCTTCTTGGTGATTAAAGCATTTTATGGAAAGCGCACCTCTTCCTAGACCATTTTATTTTCTCGTGGTAGTTTTAGACCATGGTTTTGGAGGTAGCCCAAATTTTTGGGGAGTTGTATTGACTAGCCCACATTTTCTATTGTATTTCTCTCTAATTTGTTGGAGAGTTAATATTTTTGAGCTAGGAGGTTAGAGATCTAATATTTTTTTATTCATGAGGTTGTTATGCTCTATTCCTATATAAATAACCCCTCTTGTAAACATGTTGGAGAATAGTAGGAAACTCTTTTGTCTCATTCTTTGCTAAGTTGTGTCCATTTGGAATTGTCTTGAGGGTTTTAATTGTGTAGGGAAACTAGGAGTATTTGTGTTGTAATGGATTTCTTGGATGAAAGAGCTACAAAAAAGGCCATAGGAGGAAAATATTTCTATAGCTTGAGGAACTTACAAGGTAGTTGTTCATTCATACCATGTAGTCTTTAGTTTTCTAACTTTATAGATCTATGACATTTAATCTAGAAAATAATTGATTTCTAATTCTTGTTCTAGGATACAAGTAGAGACTACTATTTTTCTAATTAGAAGAGGTTTTAATTTACAACCCTTCTCCCCTATAGAAATTTGAAGCATCCAAGTATCTCCATTTAGGAAATTAACAGGAATACTCCAGTATTGCTTGTAACCCCGAACTTGATATGAGGATAGATCCTCAAGCAAGGCCAAGTGTGGCCCCACATCCCAAGTGGAAGTCGGGCACTGGTCTTATCCATCCTTTCCCAATCATAAAGAAATGCTTCAAAAATATATTTTCCTTCTTTGTTTAAGAAATCTAGAGTTTAATTGAATTTATTCTCAAGTTAGATTGCACTTTTCAATTTTAGGAGGTTAATCATTTCATATTTTTCCTCACTTTAATATATTTCAAGTTGATTTGCAACTGATTATCTCTCATTTAGAAATAATCGCATCATTGAGGGATAAGTGGAGTAGATATAGTGTTCATGTTCTCACATAATATGCTTGGATCTTGTATCTAAACACCCAAAATAGTCCAATTGATGATATTATTGGGATAATCATGACGGGCATCTGAAACACCATCCTTTTCACACCTTTACCTTGCCTTTTGTGCCACCTTTTCCAACCCTTCTAGCCTAAATTTGAGTATATAACGATATAGTTTTCCTCAGGCATGTATCCTCACAACTTATGTCATGCTAATTGGTTTTGCTAATGTAATTAAGGGAAAGATGACCTTTTATGCTCACTAATGGAAGAATGCTAAGATATTGTTCTAGGAAAATGTCACAGGTACTGCAAAAAGAGTTGCTACAACACCAAGACATTGTTGCAACACCCCTCAAGCCGTTGCAGTGACACCATCAACCTTATCAGGTTGTTGTTGCAACACATTGTCCACTTGTTGCAACATCATTTTCAGTTGTTGCAACACTAGTTACTGCAACACGGTTTTCAGTTGTTGCAACACTAGTTACTGCAACACGGTTTTCAGTTGCTGCAACATGGCTTTCAGTCCCTTACACTAGTTATTGCAACACGATCCTCATGGCTACCCTTAACTCTTTCTTGCTAAGGAAGGAATGGTGTGAATTGTATAAGAACCCAGCTTGATTTGAGTAAAGGAAATCAATGATTGTAATATGAATTCTTCTCCTCTGATAATAAAATTATTGTTTTGATCCCTCTTCAATTATTCTGTGTTCATGAATATCTAAAGTTTTATGTGTCATTGAAGAACTCCACCAGTGCCTTGCCTAGGGAGGTTTAGTCAAGTATTATTGTACTATTTATTGTAGTGTAGATTCAATTTATGTTTTGATTAACTTACAAGGTTCTCATGTGTTTGGTTATGGTTCCCATATTGTTGCAACACTAGAATATTATGTTTCATTTTGTTGCTATTATGTTTATTTGATTCACTTCTTAATTTAATCTAGTGTACTTCTAAATACTCAACAGAATTTCAGGATATTTTATGCAGATCTCTTTTAAAATTGTAAGATTGAAAAGAAGAAAATATTTCTTCGCACGGTCACCATTTAGAATTAGTATTTGACCGAGTTTGTTTTCTGCAACTAGATTATACTCTTGCTTTTTTCAATTACATTTAGACTGGGGTCACATCCCTAAGGGATTCCAGGCTGGTTAAATTAGATTAGTTGTTATTTCAATTACATTCAATCAAGATCACAACACTAAGTGCTTCCATGTTGGTTGAATTAGATTAGCTCGTTGTTACTACTTTCATTTTTTCACTCAGCTAGGGGTCACAGCACTAAGTGCTTCTAGGCTCAATTGTGATAGCACATACTATTAAATATTTTTCTAGAATCGGTGACTTTGTTGAAAGATAACTCGAACCTTTCATCTAATCAATTTATCTCTCTACAACTTCATAGCTAGAATAGTGTTTGAATGGTTTTCCTTGGCATATATAGTGCATGAAAGTTTCCCGCCATTACAAATGAATTCGATATTGACAATTAAATGAAAAAAAAATCTAAATGTTTTTCTAAGGAACTAGAAAGGTAATTAAAAATCTCGCCATTTTCAGTGTCATTATCGGGGAACTATCAACAATGCAACTTCTTTCTTTCCTATATCTAGAAGCATACTTAGCTAGAAGAATTTGTTTGTATTCGTGTGATTTTATTCTAATTCATGCTTTTTGGTTGAATTTCGAGTTGGTGTGTTCTTTTTGCATGAGTGTTAGTTTCGATTAAAATAGGATGTTTTTCAAAATCTCATGAGAAGAAGTAGAAACCCGAAAGGTCGATTCAAGAGTTCTACGAAGAACCCCCCACAAACTAACATTGCGGGGGGGAAAATCAAGGAGGAGAGGGATCCAACCAGCCTAGTTATCTCACGCCAACAACCAGTTCCCTGGCTAAAAAGAAGCATAAACCTCCCTCCATAGAATCATCACATCCAGCCTAGGATACATCCTCTAATTCTTGTTTTTCAATTGAATTCTGAGTTGGTGTGTGATTTTGGCATAAGTGTTAGTTTTGGTTAAAAGAAGATGCTTTTCAACATCTCATGAGAAGAAGTAGAGACCCAAAAGGTTGATTCAATAGTTTTGAGAAGAAACCCCCACAAACTAACATTGCAGGAAATAAAACTCAATGAGTAGAGGGGATCCAACCAGTCCAATTATATGATGCCAATAGTGAGTTCCTTGGTGAAAAAGAAGCCTGAACCTCCCTCCACAAAATCATCACATCAAACCCAGGTTGCATCCTCTGTATAGGTAAAAATATTATTCTCTGGGGATTCTCCAATGGATGAAGGGTCATGCCACGACTTTGAAATGCCTCATGATCCAATCAATCCTACAAAATTCCCATAGTAGCAGGAGGACAATTTCCTACAGTTTATAAGAGAAATGACCAAAAAAATAAACCATGAAGTAAATACAGAAGTCATCACCTTTGAATTTCCAATCAGAAACATAGATAGGGTGAGTCAAATGAAGAATATTCCATGCTCTACGTTGCCAAACTTTCATGGCTTGGATACCAAGGATCCAAACACATTTTTGTTCGAATTTGATGTCCTTTGTAGAAGTTATGATTACATTTATGATGCTCACAAGATAAATCTCTTTTCGACCACCCTTAAGAACGTTGTCCTCTGATGGCTCATGGGAATCAGTGGGAACTGCATCACCACATGGGCACAAATGAAAAATGTGTTCCTCGAAAGCTACCAGGACTACTGCAAGGATAAGGTTCGTCGAGAAGAAGTGTTTAGAATGATTGAGAAGGAGGATGAGCGTATAGAATAATTCATGGAAAATTTCAATTATAATCTACAGTGGTCAAGGAAAAACTAGTTGGACCCAGAGGCTAAATGAATCTTGTCGCTAAGAGGATTCAAAGACGATCGTATTGATATCTTGAACCTAATGGGAAATTTTGATAGACCAATATCCTTACGAAGTTATTTGCAATCTATGTCAAATATAATCTAGAGGGACTTCACAGCCAGGAAAAGGGCTGAGGGACACACTGACAAGGATCAATAAAATAGCCAGTAGGGGAGTCACCTAAGCCAATATTTTGAATATGCTAGAGGATTTCAAAACGGATATACTCATCTCCTTAAGCTCCCAATTAGATACTCTACAATTTAAAAAGAAATTCCTCCATGAAATATACTTCCCAACAGTAGTACCCATCTAATCCCTTCAACTCTCAATAGATGACTCCATCACCCCAAAACAATCCTTGGGTGCATGGGTGCAGAAACCCACCTTTCAAGGGGGCTCAACAGCCACTACCACAACAGCCTACAGTCCCCAACCTCCACCTCAACTCCAAAAACCTAACCAACCTCCTCTGAGATCACAACTCCTTACACAACCTATCCCTAACCCTAATAATAAACCAACACAAAAAGAATATGTTGTTAGATTCCCGTTTTACCCTACTTACTCTATCTCTTCCCTAGAATGTTAGGATATACACTTAAGATCAAGGAAAACCATAAATAAGCAAGCCTCACATGTACCTATAGAATACTATGAGGAAGAAGATCCACCTGAAAATATCTCAACCAAACAACCCCCTGCTTTGAACTTAAATTGGGACAAGAAGGAGATGCAAAACCCACCTTTTCCAGAAAGACTAAAAATTAGCAAACCTCATACTCAACCAAAATTCAACTTCTTGGGGGGACTCAAGAATGTGTGTCTGAATACCTCTCTTACAAGATATAAATACATCCCAATCTACTTAAAATCCATTATGTAATTATTCCTACGAAAATCAAGCAAAAAAAGGAAAGATCCTTATACAGTACATGTGATAGAAAAATTGGTAGACTTAATGCTCAGTGGGGTTTCCACAGCTAAGTATTCATACCTTGACAATCCCATAGTCAACATTCAGATCAACAAGACCACCATCCCTAATACTTTAATTTAGAATGTGTGTCTGAATACCTCTCTTACAAGATATAAATACATCCCAATCTACTTAAAATCCATTATGTAATTATTCCTATGAAAATCAAGCAAAAAAAGGAAAGATCCTTATATAGTACATGTGATAGGAAAATTGGTAGACTTAATGCTCAATGGGGTTTCCACAGCTAAGTATTCATACCTTGACAATCCCATAGTCAACATTCAGATCAACAAGACCACCATCCCTAATACTTTAATTTACCTAAGGGCCACCATCAATGTTATGACTCGAGAAACCATGAGAACCTTAGGGTTGATGGGCCTTAAACAAATCCCAGTAGTATTATAACCGACATACTAATCCATTGTAAAAATATACAGTATCCTAGAATATGTGGTGATCTCAGTGGACTCTTAGGAGTACCCAGTTAATTTTATGGTCCTTCAACCCAAGACTTCCTTGGGTGGCTACCCCTTTATTCTAGGATGACCATGGCTAGCAACCGATGACACCTATATAGGATATAGATCTAGGAGCATGAAAATTTTTCATGGAAGTTCAACAAAGAAAATCTCTTTGTACCCCCCATCCAAGCCCGACATCAACCTAGAAGCACCCATTTTGGTGGATGAGGAGGAGGATGAATATGAGTAGGTTTCCCAACAAGTATTTTTTAGTATACCAATACCTTGTTGTCAAGGAGAAGATAGAAGATGATGAGATCAATGATTTCATAGCTTCTATCTCATCATCTTCTCGACATAGCCTTAACCAGATCCTAAGCATACATTCTCAAGAAAAACTTTCCATGGATGATGCACCACCAATACCATAAGAGACACCCATTGCTAAAATCCTTAAGTCTCTGATAGAGCTTGTAGACATTATCCCAGTAAAGTTTTTGAACATCAACTGGGAGCTATCTAAATCACAAAAGAATAAACTCATTGAGGTCCTAAGAAATTACAGCAATGCTTTCGCTTGGGACTATACACATATGAAGGGAATCCACCCATACTTGTGTACACACCATATATACATCACAGAACAATCTAGACCCATTCACCAACTGCAACGCAGGATGAACCTAACATTAAAGGAGATAGTTAAGGAAGAACTATAGAAACTACTCTTCGTAAATTTCATCTATCCTATCTCTGATAGCCAATGGGTCTGGCCTCTATTTATAGTTCCCAAAAAGAATGGTAAATGGAGGGTCTGTGTTTACTATATGGAGTTAAACAAATCCACCCACAAAGACCATTTTACCCTACCCTTTATTGACCAAGTGTTGGACACATTTGTTGGAAAAAAGTACTTCTCTTTCATCGATAGGTTTAGCAGCTACAACCAAGTTCAAATTGAACCTGAGGATCAAGAGAAGACCACATTCACTTTCCCATGGGGAATGTTTGCATATAGGGTGTTACCATTTGGAATTTGCAATGCTCTGGCTACCTTTCAAAGGGAAGTTCTTGGTATATTTTCCAATCTCATTCATGAATGCATAAAAGTGTACATGGATGATTTCATGACATACAATGACACCTTCATATCAGTTATCATTCACTTAAAGAAAGTACTTAAGAGATATGTGGAGTCCAACATTTCTCTTAGAAATGAAAAATGTGCCATGATGTTAGCAAAAGGTATTTTCCTAGGGAATCACATCTCTCCAACAGGTATACGAGTCGATCCATCAAATAAAGAGGTAATTCTTAATCTTGTTCCCCCAGAAACAAAAAGAGGTAATAAGATTTTAGGGAAGGCTAGATATTATAGACAATTTATGGAAAATTTTATAAAAATTGCATGCCCCTTATTCCTATTTCTCACAAAGAAGGTTGAATTCAATTGGACTGATATGTGCTAGAGTGATTTTGAATAACTTAAGGAGAAATTGAAAACAACACCTATCTTAAGGGGATCAGATTGGTCCTTTCCATTTCACATATCCATGAATGCATCGGACACCTCCTTTGGAGTTGTGCTTGGACAACAAGAAGAATCATGTAAGCCATATGAAATATACTTTATTAATAAGAATATTACACCTATTGAGATAAATTATACAGTTATGAAAAAAGAGTTTCTTGTTGTCATCCATGCTATAAATAAGTTTCATCATTACGTAATTGGATATCCTTTAATCATACACACTAATCACGTTGCCATAATATATTTGATGAATAAACATATCACTCATGGTAGGGTGACTAGATAGTTGCCATTGTTACAAGAGTTTGACAGTACCATCAAGGAAAAAGCAGGGAAGGACAATGTCATTGTTGACTTTCTTTCTCGGCTTGTTAATGATGGGAATGCACCCCCATTCGAGGACACTTTTCTTATTGAGCATCTTTTCACACTATCTACTAACGCACTATGGTTTGAAAATGTTGTTAATTACTTAATTGCAGGAAAACTTCCATCACACCTATTGCCAAAATAATGACAGAGGGTCATCAAGAAAAGATATAGGTATTCCTAGATCGAAGTATGTCTCTTCTACACATGATTGGATTCCATCATCCGATGTTGTGTAAGGGAAGAAGAGATTTATGGCATATTGAGGGCATGTCATGATGGGCCCTATGGAGGACACTTCGGGAACAAGAGGACATGCTATAAAATAATCCACCTTGGGCATTACTGACCCATTATATTTCATGATGCCAAGGAATATATAAAAATATGTGACAATTTCTATAGAATGGCACACTCAGTTCAGTCAGACGAAATGAATCTACATACATAACTGGTAGTGAAACCTTTTGAGAAATGGGCCTTTGATTTCATAGGATATATTAACCTTCTTTCTAGGAAAAAATCCTACATATTGGTTTGCATAAATTATGTTACAAAGTGGATGGAAGCAAAGGCCCTCCCAGCAGCAACAGAACAAGTTGTGGAAGAATTTCCCCATAGGGAAATATTCATCAAGTATGGGATTGCCAGGGAGATCGCTATAGATGGGGAGCTCAATTTACCTCCAAGCACATCATAACCATTATAGAACTCTATCAAATCAAGCACATTATAACCATGCCATATCATCCATAAGCCAATGGGCGGGTAGAAGGGACAAATAAAATCCTTGAGAACATCTTAACAAAGACTATCCAACTTCATCTTGAGGATTGGGAATAAAAACTTCCACATGCATTATGGGCATACATAACCACCTGGAGAAAAACCAAAAGATGCACCTTATATAATTTGGTGTACGTGAAGTGAGCTCTTTTTCCCATAGAGCTCAAAGTGAAGACGTTGAGGACTGCACTTCAACTAGGCATGAATCTGTTTGAAGCACAACGCTAGTGCATCTGCCAACTTAGCGAATTGGATAAACTACGCCTAGATTCTTTACATCATAGGTCCATCATTCAGCAACAAAGGGAGGATTGGCATGACAAGTTCATAAATAAAAAGGAGTTCTTAGTTGGAGATTGGGCCTTATTATTCTACTCTAGATTCAAGGACTTCAAGGGAAAATTATGTGCTCAATGGTTGGTCCCCCATGAGATTTATGTTGTATATGATAATGGGGCAGTAAAACTTTGAACCATCAATGAGGCTAGAACTTCATTAATGGCCAATGGGCACAAACTCAAACTGTACAAAAATTCACTATCCCGGGAAGCCTTCGTGAGAGGTATCAACAAGGGTTGGGGAAACATTGACCTTGATATTGTTCACAAGAGTGGATCCTCACTCACCAAATAATAATTAAAAAAAAAAAAATATGAACTGATTGTGAAAACTCTTTTAGGGAACAATTAAGAAGGTAATGTCTAAAAACCATCTAATGGATGACACTACCCAACAAAAAAAATAAAAATAAAAAATAAATATATATATATGGATAAATAAATTATATTTGTTTTCAATAACTTCATGAACAATGGGGCAATTCTAGGATTTCTACGATGGTTATGTTAGGCCCCCATTGTTCATGAAATTGCATTATTGCAGGATCTCTCTGATCTTTTCTCTAAATATGGGCATATGGATCGTGAAGGATGTTGTTGTGACACAATTTACAGTTGTTGCAACACGGTTTTCAATTGTTGCAACACGAATATTAATTGTTGCAACACGACTGCTAGTTGTTGCAACACAACTGCTAGTTGGTGCAACATAACCATCAGTTGATGCAACATAGTTTGATGCTACAATACCTTTATTTGTTGCAACATGACCATCAATTGTTGCAACACGATCCAATTCCACAACACCCCACGATGTTGGAACACACAGTTATGCTACAATACCATGCATCGTTGCAACACCTCGACACCGCGACATATTACAATGCATGGCTAGCAATGAATGAGAGTCATGTGGCACAGTGAAACCTGTGACATGGAGACACCTGCAAATGTGGGAACACTTTTTGACATGGTGATATCCCATCTAAGGGCCACCTCACCATAACATTAGATCATTAATGCACCAATGACCAATATGACTCAATATCCAACGCAATGATCTGTGACGCCAAGCCAATTAAGATGGGAATTCATTACTTAACAAACAAAAGGAGGTTACGTATATAGCATGCAGATCATTGACTCAAGTGGATCTGATTAGCTAAAAATAGTAAACCTAGAAACTCACAGTTACAACAGTCATAGTTATCTCTTACTAAAGTAAGATTTATTCTAACACCCTCCCTTAA
The DNA here is from genome assembly GCA_009831015.1 of Picea engelmannii. Classification (NCBI taxonomy): domain Eukaryota; kingdom Viridiplantae; phylum Streptophyta; class Pinopsida; order Pinales; family Pinaceae; genus Picea; species Picea engelmannii. Next base: position 497,841 of record ML782643.1, read on the forward strand.
TGCTTACTTTACAAATTACAATACAACACAAAAGATTACAACACTAGAACTTTCATCTGTCTGTCTGATCTGGTCTTCCTCAGCACTGAAACTCACTCTGCAATCACATGGCTTCCGCTCTTTCTTCTCCCTCTTCTTCGAGCTTTCCATCGAAACATTTAAAGTCAAAACGGTTCTAACCATCATTGTAGCACTTGTATACTGGACAATTTGACAACTCGGCTCATCAGGGCTTCCATGATAAAAGGTGCCAATTATTGATGCATTCTATTAACTTGCCTTCATCTGTCGGATTTTTTCTTTCGGCTATCCTTCAGTATATAGAAGAACAGTTTGGATACTGAATGTCTTCAACATTCCTTTACACAAGGT